>CAXHWN010000927.1:0-67000 GCA_964020975.1 Hermodice carunculata | reverse complement strand
ACCCTTCTACCAGGAACATTTACACCAAGTTTCAACATAATCTGAGTGATGCTTTTGGAGAAGAAGTCGAAAATGGCAAAAACACACAAAAATACATTAAAAAATATAGAAAAAAATCGCAGCGCCACCTGTTGAACAATTTAAGGTCTAGGAGTCCCCAGAAGTGTCCCTATGCAATTTCGAAGCAATTGGCCTAGTGGTTTTGGAGAAGAAGATTTTTTAAGATTTCCCCCCAAAATGAATAAAAAAATTCATAAAAAAATCCAAAAATCACTATACCGTGACCATTTGAACAAACTTGGTAGAGATCCACCCAAGGCACATCTTCCCCAAGTTTGAAGTGAATCTGGCTTGTGGTTTTAGAGTAGACTTGCTCAAGTCTCACTGGACTGTCTTCCGTATTTTATTCAAAATAAAATTAATTGCAAAAATAAATTTTTCAAGTAAACACACGTCGAAGCGTTATTCGGTTACCATACAGGTAGGCCCTCAAACCTGGCTAATTGGCGTGGAACGTGTCTATAACCAGATAACACGGACTCCAGATGATTAGCGCCGGGCGGTCTGCACTGTGTTTCTTATCACACAGACATGCGAGCGGTCATAACGCACCCCTCTTCAGAAGCTGTTAATTGAGCTACTGTGTAATGAAGTATTAATTGCACTGCCCGAGTCAGGCGGAGGGCGTCCAGTGAGACTTGTCAAACTTGCCGGCTTGTCGCTGCTATGAATTATTCATGAGCAGTCAAGCACGTGACAGATTCAAGGCCGTCTCAAAAACCTTGTGTTGACTGTTGTTTATTTACATGCAAGCATGCACATTTTATTGTAGAGAAACGTCAGTTCTTGCCGATGGCTATTTCGAGCGGCGTTAAAATGAATATTTTCCTTCTACGATGATTTAAATCAATGACCGGGTCGTTGCTTGTGACAATTTGAATGATGTAACTTAGCAAAACTGCGCAAAAATAGGGTGATTTCATCGTCTCTATCTCGATTTTTTTTTTGTCTCCGCGCCATGTTGTTTATATCGTTAGAATGCTCAGAACCTTGTCTATTTTAACAACAAGCTCTCCCATTGGCTGAAACAAAAGTATTTTAGCGGGAACACCTTCAAAACTGCTTCTATTTCAAACAGATGCGTCGTTATTTTAGTCGGAAACTACAAGGGCCCAGAATCGATCACATGGTGTTCGCTATCTAATCAAAAAGTTTTTCTATCGCTGTTTCGTTCGGTAGAACTCGCTGCCTCGTGGTGTGAAGTCTGGCTTGAAAGATGGTAGCCCCAAGGGACCTCCCCTCGCTCTGCTAAGCTAGGGGAGGTCCCTTGGGGCTAGAAAGATGGGTGACATTTGTGTGAACACAAGTGGTTTAAACATATTTTATTCGTAGAATACAATTGGGAAGGAGGGCAGAGTGACAAGTGACGATTACGGACAATTTATTAAAGCAAGGAACAAAATTTAACGCTGTAAATTGGTGAGAATGACAACATATACTACCACTGTACCAGTCTTTGCGTACATTAGAGTAGAGGGTCCAATTTTTTCACGGAAAGAGAGTAAAATACGCCAGCCGCAGGTAAACATGGCTCGGGTGAAAATACCGCTGCCGCGTGTTTATCATGCTGACAGTTTGTCAGTAACTGCGATAAAGTGTGTTTATGGACTATTTACTGCAGCAACAAGCTCAACCACTATAGTTGAATGGCAATTATAACACACAACCGATCTTTAGAAAAAAATAAAAGAGGAACCAGCGTTTGTGACGCTAACTAAGAAAAATGCACGGACCGGTACCCATGCAATTGTATTCACACAGGTTTGACCGCTTTGATCAAATCGTGATTGAGCTCGATATATTTCCATTGTAGGGTGTAGGGCAAGAGTTTTTGTTTAAATTGACAAAAGAGCCACATAGAAATGTAGAGGTCTTACTCAACAAAACTTAAATCATGACGTGGATCATTTTACATTAATGCAAAAATAAAAAAGTTGTGGCACTGATTTGACTTCCAAGATCCCGCAAAACCCCGGATGTTGTGACGTCACTGCCACCGAATTGATGGTAGTCCAGAGTGGGCTTGTGCAAGTTTGACAAGTCCCTGGTGTCGGCAGCCGGAGGGAGACGGTCAGCTTTGTCTCGCTTGAGTGGCCAGTGACTAGCCATGCATTCATCGAAGGCCACTTTCCACTCGCGATGATAATGGGATTAGAACTGACCAGGACTCAATAGCTGCTACTGTTGAAACCGACACGGCGGCAGTGTCAACAGTTAAAAAAAAATATAATAATAATAGTAGGACCTACTTAATTACACCGTGTAGTTGGCATAATATTATTCAGTTAACTTTGTGGAGGGGAAAATGTATTGCACTTCTGGGTGGGACCGCGGGATGGGAAAATAGGGACAGGCACCAGGGACTTGTGCAAGTCTAGTTTTAGAGAAGAAGTCGAAAATGTGAATTGTGCCTAACCATCACACAACCTCAGCTGACAAGTCAGCTGAGCTAATGGAAGCTGACATGTATGCTCTTGAAACTGGCAAATTTGTCCCACTCAGATTCCTCTATGACAGAAACAGCTTAATGAGGTTGATTCATGAACATTAAGTCAATTTTTTGTGAGATACTTACTTTTTGCATGAAAGATATTTTCATTTCTGCTATCAATCAAGATACTTCCTATTTATGCTTCTCATTAAAAGCAGCCTAAGTGAAGCAAGGAATGGATGTAAAGGCTAAAAAAATTAAAAGTTAGGCCTGTTTTTTTTTGTTTTTAGTGAAGAACTAAATTAATGATTTTCGAAAAAATGCAAAATGAAATCATTCAGCACACAAAAAAAAACTTTTTTCTTTAAAATAAAATCACTCTAGTGCATTTATCACAGATTTCATAATTCAGTTTGTGCATCACGTTCACCTACACCTGCACTTGTGTAGCTTCTACATTTGTGTCCAACAAAACCTTATCATACATTTGAACCTCAATTTGCTTGAGGGTGCAGTCGGACAATGCTTTAAAAAGCCTTGATTTTTAAATTTTTCATCGCTTTGGATTTCATTTGTGTAAATTTCTGATATATTGACATTAGTTTTCATTATAAAACCGTAAGAGGCTGATTGCAATACCTTTGGGGCACTTTTCCCAGCTTATTGCATCAGTGACCCCAAACTGATGTCAGCCGCAAAGTCAAGTGGTAGTATAACTTTATTGTATGGATGTCTGCAAAGGACCAAAACAGTACAGAAAGATGGACAATCCACTGGGATGAGTCGAAAAGCAAATAAACAAAGAAAATTCTTATACATATATTTATATACAACAAACATTAATGATTCCCACTGTCAGATGAACAGTTCTTCAGTTTATACATGGAAGCACGGACAGTGCAACCCCAACAGTCGTTAAACAGTTGGCTGGAGGTGAAAACAGCAAAACGCGTGGCTCATAAAAATTGAGTATAAGTAGTATCTCGAATTTGCATCCACCATGTTGAAATCCAACTGGTTTTTTTTTATCACATGTATAGCAGACTGAACAGAAATAACATTGTGATTAAACCATAGGGACCAGTAACGACGCATAGAAGGTTGTATGGAAAACGGGTCTAGGACAGCACGTCTAACCCACTTTGCCGAAACGTCGTAAGGTGTAGTGCAATTTCGTCTAAATACACCTTTGCCTTAAAGTCCCAGTTTGAATACAGGTTAATGCATGATGTAGATTTCTTGATTCTTATTCTTATAAACATATTTCGCTTGATTTTTATTTGACCTTTTTGCCATGGCATCTGAAGATGGTGCATCAGGTGGGTCATACACGGTTGGCAAAACCTACCTGAGCTTAAGGGGTGGGATGAAGTTCTCTTTTGCGGGGTACAGGTACACAAAAGTTGGGTGTACAAACTGAAAAATCTAACTGGCGGTGCGAATGTGGTCAATGCTCAGGACGAGAGAGACAGCGAGATACAAATCTGCATGTCCAAAATGAAGGCAAAGGTGCAATTTTGCAAAGCAGCACAGAAGCTTCCCCTGCCATCATGAGCATCCTGACCTGGGGGATATGTAACATGGCTCATACATTCCTTCCACATCTGCCCAAAGAAGTGACCCCCCACACACACACACACATACACTTACACTAAGAAAAGGGGGTGGGGGACCACCACCCCCCCACACACACACAAATGAAGCACCATTTTTGGCAGTCTCGTCACCAACCAAATGGTGTGGTGGATTCTAAACAACCTCTGGTTTTGTTTTGTTTTTAATGGGGATAAACAAGTCATATATAACGGGAAAAGGTAAGTGTCCGATGAAAGCCTCTTGTCCAGCAATACCAGTACCAACTCGACCGGTTGCCTTTCAAGTTATTGATTATGTTCCGCGCCGATTGAGAACCTGCGCCATTTGAGAAACTGCGCCATTTGAGAATAATCCTCAATCGGCGCAGTGCCATCTGGGAATTCCCAAGTGGCGCGCCCAAGTGAGAATCAGCACACGAAGACGCGGTGACGTTCACACGAGATAGTATATCCTTGGCAGTGAAGAGGGGCTCCAAGGGGGTATTTGCGTGATATGTTATCATCTATATTTATTTCTCGTGAACTGTGAAATCGAAGATTATTTTAGCCTGATGCGTGATTATCTGATTATAAGTATTTGCGTGATTCGTTATTCTATATTTATTTCTCGTGCAGTAACTGTGAAATCAAAGATTATTTAACGTGATTCGTGATTATAGGTATTTATTCACGTAATTGTAATTTTTATGATTTGGACTTAGCCGTGAAAGTACATTTAAATTTTCTGTGAATCAGGATCACAACCCCCCTTGGGGGCCCTCAGTGAATGACATGCCGACTTATTTTTATTCTTCGAGTTTACCACATCATACATGCACATGTGTACATGATTATTAGTACACGTCTAACTTGAAATGGCCATTCGGATTTATTTTTTTGTCAATATTTTAGGTTTCTTAGATATTCTTATGTGAGCCAGAACCAAATGAGGATTTTTATATATTCTTTTTAGTATTTTTGTCGCAGGTATTCCCAATTGGTCTTGACCTAAATGAGAATTGAATTTCTTACTTAGAGAGGGACCAAGTGAGGATTATTATTTTTTTTTTTTTTTGTCATTCTAATAGTCTGATACGGTAAAGTCGGTATTTTACATCGAGAAAATCCATGTATTACCAGGTTTTTTTAAAAAAAACTAGGCTATTCTGGCAGTTCAAATATGTTTTTATGTCCTGGCAGTCATATCTAAGCTACAGAGAATAAAAATAAGTCGGCATGTCATTCACTGCCAAGGTTATACTATCTCGTGTAAATATCACCGCTTCTTCGTGTGCTGATTCTCATTTGGGCGCGCCGCTTGGGAATTCCTAGATGGCGCTGCGCCGATTGAGGATTATTCTCAAACGGCGCAGGTTCTCAATCGGCGCGGAACAATTATACTATTATAGACACTTGCATTATCGCTCAGGTGTACACCAGGAAGTTAGTTTTTCAAAATCTAGGCGAAAATGGTTCTCAGCAATTTAAATACTTGATTCTTGGGATGTTTAATCAATCGATATACGATCATACATACGCCTCTACAACATTTTACCATACCATAATAGGCATTTAAGTTTAACAATTTCCGTCACGCTATGACTACAATTTCGTCCTGCCATGTAAATGATGCCATCTTGAACTTGAAACATTTTTATTCACACAAAAGACTCTGGGATTGTCAGGTTACTTAGTTGTTTGTGTATATTGAATATATGCACACACCCTCGAGTAAAAGCAACTTGTTTGTATGACACACTTAATTGTTTGTTCTTACCACTGTTCTCCTCTTTAAGGATGAATTTTGATCCCGTCTCAGCAAACGCTCCATTATCCGCCATTTTCAGTCTATGGTGAAGTAGGTGACGGTATATCTAAACACCAGGTATTACGTGAGTAATTGGGCCGGCTTCCGGGTAGAAGGATTATAGAGTGCGTATTGGAAATGACCCTTACAGGTACAGGGGGCTGTCTCTTACATAATTCCGACCACTGTAACACACTTTTTTTCTGAAACTGACAGGTACAGTGTGCAGTATTTATTGACAGGTCAGTTTTCAATATACCCAGCGTAGTAACTGAATACACATGGCCACAATGTGAGTTCTCCGTGTCACCGCGCAAGGCGGCGTGACTGCTGTCAGTACTTTGGCTGTAGCAAATGGTAATATGTCAAAATTTTCCCAATGATGACTAGGTTTTCTTGTTCTCAGATGATTCAGAATATTGTAAGGAACAATTTGGCATAGGACATGTGTGGGTTTATAAGTTATTTTGGAAGGTACAGACTGCAACCTGGTTTGTTTACATTTTTTGCGGGTTGAATTTGTAGCGTAATACCTTAAGGGGCACTGCAGGTGACTACTTTGGGCAGCAGAAAGACCCATTATCACATCTATACTGTCATTATTTCATTTAATTAATTGAAATATTACATTCTATGAATGAATAAACACATAAAAGTTCATTTCATTCATTTTAACCACATTTATGCTGAAAATTAGAACTCAATTATACAAAATGAGGGATGTCCGCAAACATTTTGCTGTGTGATTCATATCTCACACAATTTTCACTGATCCCATGGGTTTCTGGTGGCATAATTTCATTATGCAGAGCACACTCATGACTATGAAAACACCAAAAAAATAAGATATCACTCTTAAATAGAACAGAGGGCTCAGTTTAGATGGATGGCGATTTCAACTATGGGCAAAATTCTGTATCTGAGACCTAGGGTATGGAGGTTCAGTTACAGTTGCCGTATTGAATTTCAAAGTCTATAAACCGACATGACATGTATTTTTTTTTATGGAAGTTTACAATATTTACTTCATAAAAACTACAATTTACTATAGGCATCATTGGGAATATGTTTTGGTAGCATACCCCTGCAACATGCATATACAATTTTTCAGTTTTTGCTCATATGCATTCTGGTTTATTGCATTACATATGACTGTTAGGGAAAAATAGTGGCCCAACTTCAAACTTTTTTACATGATTTGTACACAAACAATATTTCCAATCTTCAAAGATCATTTATTTGATAATTGTGGAGATGACTTGTTCCCTTAAGGTATTACATGAGTAATTGGGCCGGCTTCCGGGTAGAAGGATTGTAGAGTGCGTATTGGAAATGACCCTTACAGGTACAGGGGGCTGTCTCTTACATAATTCTGACCACTGTAACACACTTTTTTTCTGAAACTGACAGGTACAGTGTGCAGTATTCATTGACAGGTCAGTTTTCAATATACCCAGCGTAGTAACTGAATACACATGGCCACAATGTGAGTTCTCCGTGTCACCGCGCAAGGCGGCGTGACTGCTGTCAGTACTTTGGCTATAGCAAATGGTAATATGCCAAAATTTTCCCAATGATGACTAGGTTTTCTTGTTCTCAGATGATTCAGAATATTGTAAGGAACAATTTGGCATAGGACATGTGTGGGTTTATAAGTTATTTTGGAAGGTACAGACTGCAACCTGGTTTGTTTACATTTTTTGCGGGTTGAATTTGTAGCGTAATACCTTAAGGGGCACTGCAGGTGACTACTTTGGGCAGCAGAAAGACCCATTATCACATCTATACTGTCATTATTTCATTTAATTAATTGAAATATTACATTCTATGAATGAATAAACACATAAAAGTTCATTTCATTCATTTTAACCACATTTATGCTGAAAATTAGAACTCAATTATACAAAATGAGGGATGTCCGCAAACATTTTGCTGTGTGATTCATATCTCACACAATTTTCACTGATCCCATGGGTTTCTGGTGGCATAATTTCATTATGCAGAGCACACTCATGACTATGAAAACACCAAAAAAATAAGATATCACTCTTAAATAGAACAGAGGGCTCAGTTTAGATGGATGGCGATTTCAACTATGGGCAAAATTCTGTATCTGAGACCTAGGGTATGGAGGTTCAGTTACAGTTGCCGTATTGAATTTCAAAGTCTATAAACCGACATGACATGTATTTTTTTTTATGGAAGTTTACAATATTTACTTCATAAAAACTACAATTTACTATAGGCATCATTGGGAATATGTTTTGGTAGCATACCCCTGCAACATGCATATACAATTTTTCAGTTTTTGCTCATATGCATTCTGGTTTATTGCATTACATATGACTGTTAGGGAAAAATAGTGGCCCAACTTCAAACTTTTTTACATGATTTGTACACAAACAATATTTCCAATCTTCAAAGATCATTTATTTGATAATTGTGGAGATGACTTGTTCCCTTAAGGTATTACATGAGTAATTGGGCCGGCTTCCGGGTAGAAGGATTGTAGAGTGCGTATTGGAAATGACCCTTACAGGTACAGGGGGCTGTCTCTTACATAATTCTGACCACTGTAACACACTTTTTTTCTGAAACTGACAGGTACAGTGTGCAGTATTCATTGACAGGTCAGTTTTCAATATACCCAGCGTAGTAACTGAATACACATGGCCACAATGTGAGTTCTCCGTGTCACCGCGCAAGGCGGCGTGACTGCTGTCAGTACTTTGGCTATAGCAAATGGTAATATGCCAAAATTTTCCCAATGATGACTAGGTTTTCTTGTTCTCAGATGATTCAGAATATTGTAAGGAACAATTTGGCATAGGACATGTGTGGGTTTATAAGTTATTTTGGAAGGTACAGACTGCAACCTGGTTTGTTTACATTTTTTGCGGGTTGAATTTGTAGCGTAATACCTTAAGGGGCACTGCAGGTGACTACTTTGGGCAGCAGAAAGACCCATTATCACATCTATACTGTCATTATTTCATTTAATTAATTGAAATATTACATTCTATGAATGAATAAACACATAAAAGTTCATTTCATTCATTTTAACCACATTTATGCTGAAAATTAGAACTCAATTATACAAAATGAGGGATGTCCGCAAACATTTTGCTGTGTGATTCATATCTCACACAATTTTCACTGATCCCATGGGTTTCTGGTGGCATAATTTCATTATGCAGAGCACACTCATGACTATGAAAACACCAAAAAAATAAGATATCACTCTTAAATAGAACAGAGGGCTCAGTTTAGATGGATGGCGATTTCAACTATGGGCAAAATTCTGTATCTGAGACCTAGGGTATGGAGGTTCAGTTACAGTTGCCGTATTGAATTTCAAAGTCTATAAACCGACATGACATGTATTTTTTTTTTATGGAAGTTTACAATATTTACTTCATAAAAACTACAATTTACTATAGGCATCATTGGGAATATGTTTTGGTAGCATACCCCTGCAACATGCATATACAATTTTTCAGTTTTTGCTCATATGCATTCTGGTTTATTGCATTACATATGACTGTTAGGGAAAAATAGTGGCCCAACTTCAAACTTTTTTACATGATTTGTACACAAACAATATTTCCAATCTTCAAAGATCATTTATTTGATAATTGTGGAGATGACTTGTTCCCTTAAGGTATTACATGAGTAATTGGGCCGGCTTCCGGGTAGAAGGATTGTAGAGTGCGTATTGGAAATGACCCTTACAGGTACAGGGGGCTGTCTCTTACATAATTCTGACCACTGTAACACACTTTTTTTCTGAAACTGACAGGTACAGTGTGCAGTATTCATTGACAGGTCAGTTTTCAATATACCCAGCGTAGTAACTGAATACACATGGCCACAATGTGAGTTCTCCATGTCACCGCGCAAGGCGGCGTGACTGCTGTCAGTACTTTGGCTATAGCAAATGGTAATATGTCAAAATTTTCCCAATGATGACTAGGTTTTCTTGTTCTCAGATGATTCAGAATATTGTAAGGAACAATTTGGCATAGGACATGTGTGGGTTTATAAGTTATTTTGGAAGGTACAGACTGCAACCTGGTTTGTTTACATTTTTTGCGGGTTGAATTTGTAGCGTAATACCTTAAGGGGCACTGCAGGTGACTACTTTGGGCAGCAGAAAGACCCATTATCACATCTATACTGTCATTATTTCATTTAATTAATTGAAATATTACATTCTATGAATGAATAAATGCATAAAAGTTCATTTCATTCATTTTAACCACATTTATGCTGAAAATTAGAACTCAATTATACAAAATGAGGGATGTCCGCAAACATTTTGCTGTGTGATTCATATCTCACACAATTTTCACTGATCCCATGGGTTTCTGGTGGCATAATTTCATTATGCAGAGCACACTCATGACTATGAAAACACCAAAAAAATAAGATATCACTCTTAAATAGAACAGAGGGCTCAGTTTAGATGGATGGCGATTTCAACTATGGGCAAAATTCTGTATCTGAGACCTAGGGTATGGAGGTTCAGTTACAGTTGCCGTATTGAATTTCAAAGTCTATAAACCGACATGACATGTATTTTTTTTTATGGAAGTTTACAATATTTACTTCATAAAAACTACAATTTACTATAGGCATCATTGGGAATATGTTTTGGTAGCATACCCCTGCAACATGCATATACAATTTTTCAGTTTTTGCTCATATGCATTCTGGTTTATTGCATTACATATGACTGTTAGGGAAAAATAGTGGCCCAACTTCAAACTTTTTTACATGATTTGTACACAAACAATATTTCCAATCTTCAAAGATCATTTATTTGATAATTGTGGAGATGACTTGTTCCCTTAAGGTATTACATGAGTAATTGGGCCGGCTTCCGGGTAGAAGGATTGTAGAGTGCGTATTGGAAATGACCCTTACAGGTACAGGGGGCTGTCTCTTACATAATTCTGACCACTGTAACACACTTTTTTTCTGAAACTGACAGGTACAGTGTGCAGTATTCATTGACAGGTCAGTTTTCAATATACCCAGCGTAGTAACTGAATACACATGGCCACAATGTGAGTTCTCCGTGTCACCACGCCAGGTGGCGTGACTGCTGTCAGTACTTTGGCTGTAGCAAATGGTAATATGTCAAAATTTTCCCAATGATGACTAGGTTTTCTTGTTCTCAGATGATTCAGAATATTGTAAGGAACAATTTGGCATAGGACATGTGTGGGTTTATAAGTTATTTTGGAAGGTACAGACTGCAACCTGGTTTGTTTACATTTTTTGCGGGTTGAATTTGTAGCGTAATACCTTAAGGGGCACTGCAGGTGACTACTTTGGGCAGCAGAAAGACCCATTATCACATCTATACTGTCATTATTTCATTTAATTAATTGAAATATTACATTCTATGAATGAATAAATGCATAAAAGTTCATTTCATTCATTTTAACCACATTTATGCTGAAAATTAGAACTCAATTATACAAAATGAGGGATGTCCGCAAACATTTTGCTGTGTGATTCATATCTCACACAATTTTCACTGATCCCATGGGTTTCTGGTGGCATAATTTCATTATGCAGAGCACACTCATGACTATGAAAACACCAAAAAAATAAGATATCACTCTTAAATAGAACAGAGGGCTCAGTTTAGATGGATGGCGATTTCAACTATGGGCAAAATTCTGTATCTGAGACCTAGGGTATGGAGGTTCAGTTACAGTTGCCGTATTGAATTTCAAAGTCTATAAACCGACATGACATGTATTTTTTTATGGAAGTTTACAATATTTACTTCATAAAAACTACAATTTACTATAGGCATCATTGGGAATATGTTTTGGTAGCATACCCCTGCAACATGCATATACAATTTTTCAGTTTTTTTGCTCATATGCATTCTGGTTTATTGCATTACATATGACTGTTAGGGAAAAATAGTGGCCCAACTTCAAACTTTTTTACATGATTTGTACACAAACAATATTTCCAATCTTCAAAGATCATTTATTTGATAATTGTGGAGATGACTTGTTCCCTTAAGGTATTACATGAGTAATTGGGCCGGCTTCCGGGTAGAAGGATTGTAGAGTGCGTATTGGAAATGACCCTTACAGGTACAGGGGGCTGTCTCTTACATAATTCTGACCACTGTAACACACTTTTTTTCTGAAACTGACAGGTACAGTGTGCAGTATTCATTGACAGGTCAGTTTTCAATATACCCAGCGTAGTAACTGAATACACATGGCCACAATGTGAGTTCTCCGTGTCACCGCGCAAGGCGGCGTGACTGCTGTCAGTACTTTGGCTGTAGCAAATGGTAATATGTCAAAATTTTCCCAATGATGACTAGGTTTTCTTGTTCTCAGATGATTCAGAATATTGTAAGGAACAATTTGGCATAGGACATGTGTGGGTTTATAAGTTATTTTGGAAGGTACAGACTGCAACCTGGTTTGTTTACATTTTTTGCGGGTTGAATTTGTAGCGTAATACCTTAAGGGGCACTGCAGGTGACTACTTTGGGCAGCAGAAAGACCCATTATCACATCTATACTGTCATTATTTCATTTAATTAATTGAAATATTACATTCTATGAATGAATAAATGCATAAAAGTTCATTTCATTCATTTTAACCACATTTATGCTGAAAATTAGAACTCAATTATACAAAATGAGGGATGTCCGCAAACATTTTGCTGTGTGATTCATATCTCACACAATTTTCACTGATCCCATGGGTTTCTGGTGGCATAATTTCATTATGCAGAGCACACTCATGACTATGAAAACACCAAAAAAATAAGATATCACTCTTAAATAGAACAGAGGGCTCAGTTTAGATGGATGGCGATTTCAACTATGGGCAAAATTCTGTATCTGAGACCTAGGGTATGGAGGTTCAGTTACAGTTGCCGTATTGAATTTCAAAGTCTATAAACCGACATGACATGTATTTTTTTATGGAAGTTTACAATATTTACTTCATAAAAACTACAATTTACTATAGGCATCATTGGGAATATGTTTTGGTAGCATACCCCTGCAACATGCATATACAATTTTTCAGTTTTTGCTCATATGCATTCTGGTTTATTGCATTACATATGACTGTTAGGGAAAAATAGTGGCCCAACTTCAAACTTTTTTACATGATTTGTACACAAACAATATTTCCAATCTTCAAAGATCATTTATTTGATAATTGTGGAGATGACTTGTTCCCTTAAGGTATTACATGAGTAATTGGGCCGGCTTCCGGGTAGAAGGATTGTAGAGTGCGTATTGGAAATGACCCTTACAGGTACAGGGGGCTGTCTCTTACATAATTCTGACCACAGTAACACACTTTTTTTCTGAAACTGACAGGTACAGTGTGCAGTATTCATTGACAGGTCAGTTTTCAATATACCCAGCGTAGTAACTGAATACACATGGCCACAATGTGAGTTCTCCGTGTCACCGCGCAAGGCGGCGTGACTGCTGTCAGTACTTTGGCTGTAGCAAATGGTAATATGTCAAAATTTTCCCAATGATGACTAGGTTTTCTTGTTCTCAGATGATTCAGAATATTGTAAGGAACAATTTGGCATAGGACATGTGTGGGTTTATAAGTTATTTTGGAAGGTACAGACTGCAACCTGGTTTGTTTACATTTTTTGCGGGTTGAATTTGTAGCGTAATACCTTAAGGGGCACTGCAGGTGACTACTTTGGGCAGCAGAAAGACCCATTATCACATCTATACTGTCATTATTTCATTTAATTAATTGAAATATTACATTCTATGAATGAATAAACACATAAAAGTTCATTTCATTCATTTTAACCACATTTATGCTGAAAATTAGAACTCAATTATACAAAATGAGGGATGTCCGCAAACATTTTGCTGTGTGATTCATATCTCACACAATTTTCACTGATCCCATGGGTTTCTGGTGGCATAATTTCATTATGCAGAGCACACTCATGACTATGAAAACACCAAAAAAATAAGATATCACTCTTAAATAGAACAGAGGGCTCAGTTTAGATGGATGGCGATTTCAACTATGGGCAAAATTCTGTATCTGAGACCTAGGGTATGGAGGTTCAGTTACAGTTGCCGTATTGAATTCCAAAGTCTATAAACCGACATGACATGTATTTTTTTATGGAAGTTTACAATATTTACCTCATAAAAACTACAATTTACTATAGGCATCATTGGGAAAATGTTTTGGTAGCATACCCCTGCAACATGCATATACAATTTTTCAGTTTTTGCTCATATGCATTCTGGTTTATTGCATTACATATGACTGTTAGGGAAAAATAGTGGCCCAACTTCAAACTTTTTTACATGATTTGTACACAAACAATATTTCCAATCTTCAAAGATCATTTATTTGATAATTGTGGAGATGACTTGTTCCCTTAAGGTATTACATGAGTAATTGGGCCGGCTTCCGGGTAGAAGGATTGTAGAGTGCATATTGGAAATGACCCTTACAGGTACAGGGGGCTGTCTCTTACATAATTCTGACCACTGTAACACACTTTTTTTCTGAAACTGACAGGTACAGTGTGCAGTATTCATTGACAGGTCAGTTTTCAATATACCCAGCGTAGTAACTGAATACACATGGCCACAATGTGAGTTCTCCGTGTCACCGCGCAAGGCGGCGTGACTGCTGTCAGTACTTTGGCTGTAGCAAATGGTAATATGTCAAAATTTTCCCAATGATGACTAGGTTTTCTTGTTCTCAGATGATTCAGAATATTGTAAGGAACAATTTGGCATAGGACATGTGTGGGTTTATAAGTTATTTTGGAAGGTACAGACTGCAACCTGGTTTGTTTACATTTTTTGCGGGTTGAATTTGTAGCGTAATACCTTAAGGGGCACTGCAGGTGACTACTTTGGGCAGCAGAAAGACCCATTATCACATCTATACTGTCATTATTTCATTTAATTAATTGAAATATTACATTCTATGAATGAATAAACACATAAAAGTTCATTTCATTCATTTTAACCACATTTATGCTGAAAATTAGAACTCAATTATACAAAATGAGGGATGTCCGCAAACATTTTGCTGTGTGATTCATATCTCACACAATTTTCACTGATCCCATGGGTTTCTGGTGGCATAATTTCATTATGCAGAGCACACTCATGACTATGAAAACACCAAAAAAATAAGATATCACTCTTAAATAGAACAGAGGGCTCAGTTTAGATGGATGGCGATTTCAACTATGGGCAAAATTCTGTATCTGAGACCTAGGGTATGGAGGTTCAGTTACAGTTGCCGTATTGAATTCCAAAGTCTATAAACCGACATGACATGTATTTTTTTATGGAAGTTTACAATATTTACCTCATAAAAACTACAATTTACTATAGGCATCATTGGGAAAATGTTTTGGTAGCATACCCCTGCAACATGCATATACAATTTTTCAGTTTTTGCTCATATGCATTCTGGTTTATTGCATTACATATGACTGTTAGGGAAAAATAGTGGCCCAACTTCAAACTTTTTTACATGATTTGTACACAAACAATATTTCCAATCTTCAAAGATCATTTATTTGATAATTGTGGAGATGACTTGTTCCCTTAAGGTATTACATGAGTAATTGGGCCGGCTTCCAGGTAGAAGGATTGTAGAGTGCGTATTGGAAATGACCCTTACAGGTACAGGGGGCTGTCTCTTACATAATTCTGACCACTGTAACACACTTTTTTTCTGAAACTGACAGGTACAGTGTGCAGTATTCATTGACAGGTCAGTTTTCAATATACCCAGCGTAGTAACTGAATACACATGGCCACAATGTGAGTTCTCCATGTCACCGCGCAAGGCGGCGTGACTGCTGTCAGTACTTTGGCTGTAGCAAATGGTAATATGTCAAAATTTTCCCAATGATGACTAGGTTTTCTTGTTCTCAGATGATTCAGAATATTGTAAGGAACAATTTGGCATAGGACATGTGTGGGTTTATAAGTTATTTTGGAAGGTACAGACTGCAACCTGGTTTGTTTACATTTTTTGCGGGTTGAATTTGTAGCGTAATACCTTAAGGGGCACTGCAGGTGACTACTTTGGGCAGCAGAAAGACCCATTATCACATCTATACTGTCATTATTTCATTTAATTAATTGAAATATTACATTCTATGAATGAATAAACACATAAAAGTTCATTTCATTCATTTTAACCACATTTATGCTGAAAATTAGAACTCAATTATACAAAATGAGGGATGTCCGCAAACATTTTGCTGTGTGATTCATATCTCACACAATTTTCACTGATCCCATGGGTTTCTGGTGGCATAATTTCATTATGCAGAGCACACTCATGACTATGAAAACACCAAAAAAATAAGATATCACTCTTAAATAGAACAGAGGGCTCAGTTTAGATGGATGGCGATTTCAACTATGGGCAAAATTCTGTATCTGAGACCTAGGGTATGGAGGTTCAGTTACAGATGCCGTATTGAATTCCAAAGTCTATAAACCGACATGACATGTACTTTTTTATGGAAGTTTACAATATTTACCTCATAAAAACTACAATTTACTATAGGCATCATTGGGAAAATGTTTTGGTAGCATACCCCTGCAACATGCATATACAATTTTTCAGTTTTTGCTCATATGCATTCTGGTTTATTGCATTACATATGACTGTTAGGGAAAAATAGTGGCCCAACTTCAAACTTTTTTACATGATTTGTACACAAACAATATTTCCAATCTTCAAAGATCATTTATTTGATAATTGTGGAGATGACTTGTTCCCTTAAGGTATTACATGAGTAATTGGGCCGGCTTCCAGGTAGAAGGATTGTAGAGTGCGTATTGGAAATGACCCTTACAGGTACAGGGGGCTGTCTCTTACATAATTCTGACCACTGTAACACACTTTTTTTCTGAAACTGACAGGTACAGTGTGCAGTATTCATTGACAGGTCAGTTTTCAATATACCCAGCGTAGTAACTGAATACACATGGCCACAATGTGAGTTCTCCATGTCACCGCGCAAGGCGGCGTGACTGCTGTCAGTACTTTGGCTGTAGCAAATGGTAATATGTCAAAATTTTCCCAATGATGACTAGGTTTTCTTGTTCTCAGATGATTCAGAATATTGTAAGGAACAATTTGGCATAGGACATGTGTGGGTTTATAAGTTATTTTGGAAGGTACAGACTGCAACCTGGTTTGTTTACATTTTTTGCGGGTTGAATTTGTAGCGTAATACCTTAAGGGGCAGTGCAGGTGACTACTTTGGGCAGCAGAAAGACCCATTATCACATCTATACTGTCATTATTTCATTTAATTAATTGAAATATTACATTCTATGAATGAATAAACACATAAAAGTTCATTTCATTCATTTTAACCACATTTATGCTGAAAATTAGAACTCAATTATACAAAATGAGGGATGTCCGCAAACATTTTGCTGTGTGATTCATATCTCACACAATTTTCACTGATCCCATGGGTTTCTGGTGGCATAATTTCATTATGCAGAGCACACTCATGACTATGAAAACACCAAAAAAATAAGATATCACTCTTAAATAGAACAGAGGGTTCAGTTTAGATGGATGGCGATTTCAACTATGGGCAAAATTCTGTATCTGAGACCTAGGGTATGGAGGTTCAGTTACAGTTGCCGTATTGAATTCCAAAGTCTATAAACCGACATGACATGTATTTTTTTATGGAAGTTTACAATATTCACTTCATAAAAACTACAATTTACTATAGGCATCATTGGGAATATGTTTTGGTAGCATACCCCTGCAACATGCATATACAATTTTTCAGTTTTTGCTCATATGCATTCTGGTTTATTGCATTACATATGACTGTTAGGGAAAAATAGTGGCCCAACTTCAAACTTTTTTACATGATTTGTACACAAACAATATTTCCAATCTTCAAAGATCATTTATTTGATAATTGTGGAGATGACTTGTTCCCTTAAGGTATTACATGAGTAATTGGGCCGGCTTCCGGGTAGAAGGATTGTAGAGTGCGTATTGGAAATGACCCTTACAGGTACAGGGGGCTGTCTCTTACATAATTCTGACCACTGTAACACACTTTTTTTCTGAAACTGACAGGTACAGTGTGTAGTATTCATTGACAGGTCAGTTTTCAATATACCCAGCATAGTAACTGAATACACATGGCCACAATGTGAGTTCTCCGTGTCACCGCGCAAGGCGGCGTGACTGCTGTCAGTACTTTGGCTGTAGCAAATGGTAATATGTCAAAATTTTCCCAATGATGACTAGGTTTTCTTGTTCTCAGATGATTCAGAATATTGTAAGGAACAATTTGGCATAGGACATGTGTGGGTTTATAAGTTATTTTGGAAGGTACAGACTGCAACCTGGTTTGTTTACATTTTTTGCGGGTTGAATTTGTAGGGTAATACCTTAAGGGGCACTGCAGGTGACTACTTTGGGCAGCAGAAAGACCCATTATCACATCTATACTGTCATTATTTCATTTAATTAATTGAAATATTACATTCTATGAATGAATAAACACATAAAAGTTCATTTCATTCATTTTAACCACATTTATGCTGAAAATTAGAACTCAATTATACAAAATGAGGGATGTCCGCAAACATTTTGCTGTGTGATTCATATCTCACACAATTTTCACTGATCCCATGGGTTTCTGGTGGCATAATTTCATTATGCAGAGCACACTCATGACTATGAAAACACCAAAAAATAAGATATCACTCTTAAATAGAACAGAGGGCTCAGTTTAGATGGATGGCGATTTCAACTATGGGCAAAATTCTGTATCTGAGACCTAGGGTATGGAGGTTCAGTTACAGTTGCCGTATTGAATTCCAAAGTCTATTAACCGACATGACATGTATTTTTTTATGGAAGTTTACAATATTTACTTCATAAAAACTACAATTTACTATAGGCATCATTGGGAAAATGTTTTGGTAGCATACCCCTGCAACATGCATATACAATTTTTCAGTTTTTGCTCATATGCATTCTGGTTTATTGCATTACATATGACTGTTAGGGAAAAATAGTGGCCCAACTTCAAACTTTTTTACATGATTTGTACACAAACAATATTTCCAATCTTCAAAGATCATTTATTTGATAATTGTGGAGATGACTTGTTCCCTTAAGGTATTACATGAGTAATTGGGCCGGCTTCCGGGTAGAAGGATTGTAGAGTGCGTATTGGAAATGACCCTTACAGGTACAGGGGGCTGTCTCTTACATAATTCTGACCACTGTAACACACTTTTTTTCTGAAACTGACAGGTACAGTGTGCAGTATTCATTGACAGGTCAGTTTTCAATATACCCAGCGTAGTAACTGAATACACATGGCCACAATGTGAGTTCTCCGTGTCACCACGCCAGGTGGCGTGACTGCTGTCAGTACTTTGGCTGTAGCAAATGGTAATATGTCAAAATTTTCCCAATGATGACTAGGTTTTCTTGTTCTCAGATGATTCAGAATATTGTAAGGAACAATTTGGCATAGGACATGTGTGGGTTTATAAGTTATTTTGGAAGGTACAGACTGCAACCTGGTTTGTTTACATTTTTTGCGGGTTGAATTTGTAGCGTAATACCTTAAGGGGCACTGCAGGTGACTACTTTGGGCAGCAGAAAGACCCATTATCACATCTATACTGTCATTATTTCATTTAATTAATTGAAATATATCATTCTATGAATGAATAAACACATAAAAGTTCATTTCATTCATTTTAACCACATCTATGCTGAAAATTAGAACTCAATTATACAAAATGAGGGATGTCCGCAAACATTTTGCTGTGTGATTCATATCTCACACAATTTTCACTGATCCCATGGGTTTCTGGTGGCATAATTTCATTATGCAGAGCACACTCATGACTATGAAAACACCAAAAAAATAAGATATCACTCTTAAATAGAACAGAGGGCTCAGTTTAGATGGATGGCGATTTCAACTATGGGCAAAATTCTGTATCTGAGACCTAGGGTATGGAGGTTCAGTTACAGTTGCCGTATTGAATTCCAAAGTCTATAAACCGACATGACATGTATTTTTTTATGGAAGTTTACAATATTTACCTCATAAAAACTACAATTTACTATAGGCATCATTGGGAAAATGTTTTGGTAGCATACCCCTGCAACATGCATATACAATTTTTCAGTTTTTGCTCATATGCATTCTGGTTTATTGCATTACATATGACTGTTAGGGAAAAATAGTGGCCCAACTTCAAACTTTTTTACATGATTTGTACACAAACAATATTTCCAATCTTCAAAGATCATTTATTTGATAATTGTGGAGATGACTTGTTCCCTTAAGGTATTACATGAGTAATTGGGCCGGCTTCCGGGTAGAAGGATTGTAGAGTGCGTATTGGAAATGACCCTTACAGGTACAGGGGGCTGTCTCTTACATAATTCTGACCACTGTAACACACTTTTTTTCTGAAACTGACAGGTACAGTGTGCAGTATTCATTGACAGGTCAGTTTTCAATATACCCAGCGTAGTAACTGAATACACATGGCCACAATGTGAGTTCTCCGTGTCACCGCGCAAGGCGGTGTGACTGCTGTCAGTACTTTGGCTGTAGCAAATGGTAATATGTCAAAATTTTCCCAATGATGACTAGGTTTTCTTGTTCTCAGATGATTCAGAATATTGTAAGGAACAATTTGGCATAGGACATGTGTGGGTTTATAAGTTATTTTGGAAGGTACAGACTGCAACCTGGTTTGTTTACATTTTTTGCGGGTTGAATTTGTAGCGTAATACCTTAAGGGGCACTGCAGGTGACTACTTTGGGCAGCAGAAAGACCCATTATCACATCTATACTGTCATTATTTCATTTAATTAATTGAAATATTACATTCTATGAATGAATAAACACATAAAAGTTCATTTCATTCATTTTAACCACATTTATGCTGAAAATTAGAACTCAATTATACAAAATGAGGGATGTCCGCAAACATTTTGCTGTGTGATTCATATCTCACACAATTTTCACTGATCCCATGGGTTTCTGGTGGCATAATTTCATTATGCAGAGCACACTCATGACTATGAAAACACCAAAAAAATAAGATATCACTCTTAAATAGAACAGAGGGCTCAGTTTAGATGGATGGCGATTTCAACTATGGGCAAAATTCTGTATCTGAGACCTAGGGTATGGAGGTTCAGTTACAGTTGCCGTATTGAATTTCAAAGTCTATAAACCGACATGACATGTATTTTTTTATGGAAGTTTACAATATTTACTTCATAAAAACTACAATTTACTATAGGCATCATTGGGAAAATGTTTTGGTAGCATACCCCTGCAACATGCATATACAATTTTTCAGTTTTTGCTCATATGCATTCTGGTTTATTGCATTACATATGACTGTTAGGGAAAAATAGTGGCCCAACTTCAAACTTTTTTACATGATTTGTACACAAACAATATTTCCAATCTTCAAAGATCATTTATTTGATAATTGTGGAGATGACTTGTTCCCTTAAGGTATTACATGAGTAATTGGGCCGGCTTCCGGGTAGAAGGATTGTAGAGTGCGTATTGGAAATGACCCTTACAGGTACAGGGGGCTGTCTCTTACATAATTCTGACCACTGTAACACACTTTTTTTCTGAAACTGACAGGTACAGTGTGCAGTATTCATTGACAGGTCAGTTTTCAATATACCCAGCGTAGTAACTGAATACACATGGCCACAATGTGAGTTCTCCGTGTCACCGCGCAAGGCGGCGTGACTGCTGTCAGTACTTTGGCTGTAGCAAATGGTAATATGTCAAAATTTTCCCAATGATGACTAGGTTTTCTTGTTCTCAGATGATTCATAATATTGTAAGGAACAATTTGGCATAGGACATGTGTGGGTTTATAAGTTATTTTGGAAGGTACAGACTGCAACCTGGTTTGTTTACATTTTTTGCGGGTTGAATTTGTAGCGTAATACCTTAAGGGGCACTGCAGGTGACTACTTTGGGCAGCAGAAAGACCCATTATCACATCTATACTGTCATTATTTCATTTAATTAATTGAAATATTACATTCTATGAATGAATAAACACATAAAAGTTCATTTCATTCATTTTAACCACATTTATGCTGAAAATTAGAACTCAATTATACAAAATGAGGGATGTCCGCAAACATTTTGCTGTGTGATTCATATCTCACACAATTTTCACTGATCCCATGGGTTTCTGGTGGCATAATTTCATTATGCAGAGCACACTCATGACTATGAAAACACCAAAAAAATAAGATATCACTCTTAAATAGAACAGAGGGCTCAGTTTAGATGGATGGCGATTTCAACTATGGGCAAAATTCTGTATCTGAGACCTAGGGTATGGAGGTTCAGTTACAGTTGCCGTATTGAATTTCAAAGTCTAAAAACCGACATGACATGTATTTTTTTATGGAAGTTTACAATATTCACTTCATAAAAACTACAATTTACTATAGGCATCATTGGGAATATGTTTTGGTAGCATACCCCTGCAACATGCATATACAATTTTTCAGTTTTTGCTCATATGCATTCTGGTTTATTGCATTACATATGACTGTTAGGGAAAAATAGTGGCCCAACTTCAAACTTTTTTACATGATTTGTACACAAACAATATTTCCAATCTTCAAAGATCATTTATTTGATAATTGTGGAGATGACTTGTTCCCTTAAGGTATTACATGAGTAATTGGGCCGGCTTCCGGGTAGAAGGATTGTAGAGTGCGTATTGGAAATGACCCTTACAGGTACAGGGGGCTGTCTCTTACATAATTCTGACCACTGTAACACACTTTTTTTCTGAAACTGACAGGTACAGTGTGCAGTATTCATTGACAGGTCAGTTTTCAATATACCCAGCGTAGTAACTGAATACACATGGCCACAATGTGAGTTCTCTGTGTCACCGCGCAAGGCGGCGTGACTGCTGTCAGTACTTTGGCTGTAGCAAATGGTAATATGTCAAAATTTTCCCAATGATGACTAGGTTTTCTTGTTCTCAGATGATTCAGAATATTGTAAGGAACAATTTGGCATAGGACATGTGTGGGTTTATAAGTTATTTTGGAAGGTACAGACTGCAACCTGGTTTGTTTACATTTTTTGCGGGTTGAATTTGTAGCGTAATACCTTAAGGGGCACTGCAGGTGACTACTTTGGGCAGCAGAAAGACCCATTATCACATCTATACTGTCATTATTTCATTTAATTAATTGAAATATTACATTCTATGAATGAATAAACACATAAAAGTTCATTTCATTCATTTTAACCACATTTATGCTGAAAATTAGAACTCAATTATACAAAATGAGGGATGTCCGCAAACATTTTGCTGTGTGATTCATATCTCACACAATTTTCACTGATCCCATGGGTTTCTGGTGGCATAATTTCATTATGCAGAGCACACTCATGACTATGAAAACACCAAAAAAATAAGATATCACTCTCAAATAGAACAGAGGGCTCAGTTTAGATGGATGGCGATTTCAACTATGGGCAAAATTCTGTATCTGAGACCTAGGGTATGGAGGTTTAGTTACAGTTGCCGTATTGAATTTCAAAGTCTATAAACCGACATGACATGTATTTTTTTATGGAAGTTTACAATATTCACTTCATAAAAACTACAATTTACTATAGGCATCATTGGGAATATGTTTTGGTAGCATACCCCTGCAACATGCATATACAATTTTTCAGTTTTTGCTCATATGCATTCTGGTTTATTGCATTACATATGACTGTTAGGGAAAAATAGTGGCCCAACTTCAAACTTTTTTACATGATTTGTACACAAACAATATTTCCAATCTTCAAAGATCATTTATTTGATAATTGTGGAGATGACTTGTTCCCTTAAGGTATTACATGAGTAATTGGGCCGGCTTCCGGGTAGAAGGATTGTAGAGTGCGTATTGGAAATGACCCTTACAGGTACAGGGGGCTGTCTCTTACATAATTCTGACCACTGTAACACACTTTTTTTCTGAAACTGACAGGTACAGTGTGCAGTATTCATTGACAGGTCAGTTTTCAATATACCCAGCGTAGTAACTGAATACACATGGCCACAATGTGAGTTCTCTGTGTCACCGCGCAAGGCGGCGTGACTGCTGTCAGTACTTTGGCTGTAGCAAATGGTAATATGTCAAAATTTTCCCAATGATGACTAGGTTTTCTTGTTCTCAGATGATTCAGAATATTGTAAGGAACAATTTGGCATAGGACATGTGTGGGTTTATAAGTTATTTTGGAAGGTACAGACTGCAACCTGGTTTGTTTACATTTTTTGCGGGTTGAATTTGTAGCGTAATACCTTAAGGGGCACTGCAGGTGACTACTTTGGGCAGCAGAAAGACCCATTATCACATCTATACTGTCATTATTTCATTTAATTAATTGAAATATTACATTCTATGAATGAATAAACACATAAAAGTTCATTTCATTCATTTTAACCACATTTATGCTGAAAATTAGAACTCAATTATACAAAATGAGGGATGTCCGCAAACATTTTGCTGTGTGATTCATATCTCACACAATTTTCACTGATCCCATGGGTTTCTGGTGGCATAATTTCATTATGCAGAGCACACTCATGACTATGAAAACACCAAAAAAATAAGATATCACTCTCAAATAGAACAGAGGGCTCAGTTTAGATGGATGGCGATTTCAACTATGGGCAAAATTCTGTATCTGAGACCTAGGGTATGGAGGTTTAGTTACAGTTGCCGTATTGAATTTCAAAGTCTATAAACCGACATGACATGTATTTTTTTATGGAAGTTTACAATATTCACTTCATAAAAACTACAATTTACTATAGGCATCATTGGGAATATGTTTTGGTAGCATACCCCTGCAACATGCATATACAATTTTTCAGTTTTTGCTCATATGCATTCTGGTTTATTGCATTACATATGACTGTTAGGGAAAAATAGTGGCCCAACTTCAAACTTTTTTACATGATTTGTACACAAACAATATTTCCAATCTTCAAAGATCATTTATTTGATAATTGTGGAGATGACTTGTTCCCTTAAGGTATTACATGAGTAATTGGGCCGGCTTCCGGGTAGAAGGATTGTAGAGTGCGTATTGGAAATGACCCTTACAGGTACAGGGGGCTGTCTCTTACATAATTCTGACCACTGTAACACACTTTTTTTCTGAAACTGACAGGTACAGTGTGCAGTATTCATTGACAGGTCAGTTTTCAATATACCCAGCGTAGTAACTGAATACACATGGCCACAATGTGAGTTCTCTGTGTCACCGCGCAAGGCGGCGTGACTGCTGTCAGTACTTTGGCTGTAGCAAATGGTAATATGTCAAAATTTTCCCAATGATGACTAGGTTTTCTTGTTCTCAGATGATTCAGAATATTGTAAGGAACAATTTGGCATAGGACATGTGTGGGTTTATAAGTTATTTTGGAAGGTACAGACTGCAACCTGGTTTGTTTACATTTTTTGCGGGTTGAATTTGTAGCGTAATACCTTAAGGGGCACTGCAGGTGACTACTTTGGGCAGCAGAAAGACCCATTATCACATCTATACTGTCATTATTTCATTTAATTAATTGAAATATTACATTCTATGAATGAATAAACACATAAAAGTTCATTTCATTCATTTTAACCACATTTATGCTGAAAATTAGAACTCAATTATACAAAATGAGGGATGTCCGCAAACATTTTGCTGTGTGATTCATATCTCACACAATTTTCACTGATCCCATGGGTTTCTGGTGGCATAATTTCATTATGCAGAGCACACTCATGACTATGAAAACACCAAAAAAATAAGATATCACTCTCAAATAGAACAGAGGGCTCAGTTTAGATGGATGGCGATTTCAACTATGGGCAAAATTCTGTATCTGAGACCTAGGGTATGGAGGTTCAGTTACAGTTGCCGTATTGAATTTCAAAGTCTATAAACCGACATGACATGTATTTTTTTATGGAAGTTTACAATATTCACTTCATAAAAACTACAATTTACTATAGGCATCATTGGGAATATGTTTTGGTAGCATACCCCTGCAACATGCATATACAATTTTTCAGTTTTTGCTCATATGCATTCTGGTTTATTGCATTACATATGACTGTTAGGGAAAAATAGTGGCCCAACTTCAAACTTTTTTACATGATTTGTACACAAACAATATTTCCAATCTTCAAAGATCATTTATTTGATAATTGTGGAGATGACTTGTTCCCTTAAGGTATTACATGAGTAATTGGGCCGGCTTCCGGGTAGAAGGATTGTAGAGTGCGTATTGGAAATGACCCTTACAGGTACAGGGGGCTGTCTCTTACATAATTCTGACCACTGTAACACACTTTTTTTCTGAAACTGACAGGTACAGTGTGCAGTATTCATTGACAGGTCAGTTTTCAATATACCCAGCGTAGTAACTGAATACACATGGCCACAATGTGAGTTCTCTGTGTCACCGCGCAAGGCGGCGTGACTGCTGTCAGTACTTTGGCTGTAGCAAATGGTAATATGTCAAAATTTTCCCAATGATGACTAGGTTTTCTTGTTCTCAGATGATTCAGAATATTGTAAGGAACAATTTGGCATAGGACATGTGTGGGTTTATAAGTTATTTTGGAAGGTACAGACTGCAACCTGGTTTGTTTACATTTTTTGCGGGTTGAATTTGTAGCGTAATACCTTAAGGGGCACTGCAGGTGACTACTTTGGGCAGCAGAAAGACCCATTATCACATCTATACTGTCATTATTTCATTTAATTAATTGAAATATTACATTCTATGAATGAATAAACACATAAAAGTTCATTTCATTCATTTTAACCACATTTATGCTGAAAATTAGAACTCAATTATACAAAATGAGGGATGTCCGCAAACATTTTGCTGTGTGATTCATATCTCACACAATTTTCACTGATCCCATGGGTTTCTGGTGGCATAATTTCATTATGCAGAGCACACTCATGACTATGAAAACACCAAAAAAATAAGATATCACTCTTAAATAGAACAGAGGGCTCAGTTTAGATGGATGGCGATTTCAACTATGGGCAAAATTCTGTATCTGAGACCTAGGGTATGGAGGTTCAGTTACAGTTGCCGTATTGAATTTCAAAGTCTATAAACCGACATGACATGTATTTTTTTATGGAAGTTTACAATATTTACTTCATAAAAACTACAATTTACTATAGGCATCATTGGGAAAATGTTTTGGTAGCATACCCCTGCAACATGCATATACAATTTTTCAGTTTTTGCTCATATGCATTCTGGTTTATTGCATTACATATGACTGTTAAGGAAAAATAGTGGCCCAACTTCAAACTTTTTTACATGATTTGTACACAAACAATATTTCCAATCTTCAAAGATCATTTATTTGATAATTGTGGAGATGACTTGTTCCCTTAAGGTATTACATGAGTAATTGGGCCGGCTTCCGGGTAGAAGGATTGTAGAGTGCGTATTGGAAATGACCCTTACAGGTACAGGGGGCTGTCTCTTACATAATTCTGACCACTGTAACACACTTTTTTTCTGAAACTGACAGGTACAGTGTGCAGTATTCATTGACAGGTCAGTTTTCAATATACCCAGCGTAGTAACTGAATACACATGGCCACAATGTGAGTTCTTCGTGTCACCGCGCAAGGCGGCGTGACTGCTGTCAGTACTTTGGCTGTAGCAAATGGTAATATGTCAAAATTTTCCCAATGATGACTAGGTTTTCTTGTTCTCAGATGATTCAGAATATTGTAAGGAACAATTTGGCATAGGACATGTGTGGGTTTATAAGTTATTTTGGAAGGTACAGACTGCAACCTGGTTTGTTTACATTTTTTGCGGGTTGAATTTGTAGCGTAATACCTTAAGGGGCACTGCAGGTGACTACTCTGGGCAGCAGAAAGACCCATTATCACATCTATACTGTCATTATTTCATTTAATTAATTGAAATATTATATTCTATGAATGAATAAATGCATAAAAGTTCATTTCATTGATTTTAACCACATTTATGCTGAAAATTAGAACTCAATTATACAAAATGAGGGATGTCCGCAAACATTTTGCTGTGTGATTCATATCTCACACAATTTTCACTGATCCCATGGGTTTCTGGTGGCATAATTTCATTATGCAGAGCACACTCATGACTATGAAAACACCAAAAAAATAAGATATCACTCTTAAATAGAACAGAGGGCTCAGTTTAGATGGATGGCGATTTCAACTATGGGCAAAATTCTGTATCTGAGACCTAGGGTATGGAGGTTCAGTTACAGTTGCCGTATTGAATTTCAAAGTCTATAAACCGACATGACATGTATTTTTTTATGGAAGTTTACAATATTTACTTCATAAAAACTACAATTTACTATAGGCATCATTGGGAAAATGTTTTGGTAGCATACCCCTGCAACATGCATATACAATTTTTCAGTTTTTGCTCATATGCATTCTGGTTTATTGCATTACATATGACTGTTAGGGAAAAACAGTGGCCCCAGTTCAAACTTTTTTACATGATTTGTACACAAACAATATTTCCAATCTTCAAAGATCATTTATTTGATAATTGTGGAGATGACTTGTTCCCTTACGGTATTACATGAGTAATTGGGCCGGCTTCCGGGTAGAAGGATTATAGAGTGCGTATTGGAAATGACCCTTACAGGTACAGGGGGCTGTCTCTTACATAATTCTGACCACTGTAACACACTTTTTTTCTGAAACTGACAGGTACAGTGTGCAGTATTTATTGACAGGTCAGTTTTCAATATACCCAGCGTAGTAACTAAATACACATGGCCACAATGTGAGTTCTCCGTGTCACCGCGCAAGGCGGCGTGACTGCTGTCAGTACTTTGGCTGTAGCAAATGGTAATATGTCAAAATTTTCCCAATGATGACTAGGTTTTCTTGTTCTCAGATGATTCAGAATATTGTAAGGAACAATTTGGCATAGGACATGTGTGGGTTTATAAGTTATTTTGGAAGGTACAGACTGCAACCTGGTTTGTTTACATTTTTTGCGGGTTGAATTTGTAGTGTAATACCTTATAGGGCACTGCAGGTGACTACTTTGGGCAGCAGAAAGACCCATTATCACATCTATATTGTCATTATTTCATTTAATTAATTGAAATATTACATTCTATGAATGAATAAATGCATAAAAGTTCATTTCATTCATTTTAACCACATTTATGCTGAAAATTAGAACTCAATTATACAAAATGAGGGATGTCCGCAAACATTTTGCTGTGTGATTCATATCTCACACAATTTTCACTGATCCCATGGGTTTCTGGTGGCATAATTTCATTATGCAGAGCACACTCATGACTATGAAAACACCAAAAAAAAAATAAAGATATCACTCTTAAATAGAACAGAGGGCTCAGTTTAGATGGATGGCGATTTCAACTATTTGCAAAATTCTGTATCTGAGACCTAGGGTATGGAGGTTCAGTTACAGTTGCCGTATTGAATTCCAAAGTCTATAAACTGACATGACATGTATTTTTTTATGGAAGTTTACAATATTTACCTCATAAAAACTACAATTTACTATAGGCATCATTGGGAAAATGTTTTGGTAGCATACCCCTGCAACATGCATATACAATTTTTCAGTTTTTGCTCATATGCATTCTGGTTTATTGCATTACATATGACTGTTAGGGAAAAATAGTGGCCCCAGTTCAAACTTTTTTACATGATTTGTACACAAACAATATTTCCAATCTTCAAAGATCATTTATTTGATAATTGTGGAGATGACTTGTTCCCTTAAGGTATTACATGAGTAATTGGGCCGGCTTCCGGGTAGAAGGATTATAGAGTGCGTATTGGAAATGACCCTTACAGGTACAGGGGGCTGTCTCTTACATAATTCTGACCACTGTAACACACTTTTTTTTCTGAAACTGACAGGTACAGTGTGCAGTATTTATTGACAGGTCAGTTTTCAATATACCCAGCCTAGTAACTGAATACACATGGCCACAATGTGAGTTCTCCGTGTCACCGCGTAAGGCGGCGTGACTGCTGTCAGTACTTTGGCTGTGGCAAATGGTAATATCTCAAAATTTTCCTAATGATGATTAGGTTTTCTTGTTCTCAGATGATTCATAATATTGTAAGGAACAATTTGGCATAGGACATGTGTGGGTTTATAAGTTATTTTGGAAGGTACAGACTGCAACCTGGTTTGTTTACATTTTTTGCGGGTTGAATTTGTAGCGTAATACCTTATAGGGCACTGCAGGTGACTACTTTGGGCAGCAGAAAGACCCATTATCACATCTATACTGTCATTATTTCATTTAATTAATTGAAATATTACATTCTATGAATGAATAAATGCATAAAAGTTCATTTCATTCATTTTAACCACATTTATGCTGAAAATTAGAACTCAATTATACAAAATGAGGGATGTCCGCAAACATTTTGCTGTGTGATTCATATCTCACACAATTTTCACTGATCCCATGGGTTTCTGGTGGCATAATTTCATTATGCAGAGCACACTCATGACTATGAAAACACCAAAAAAATGAGATATCACTGTTAAATAGATCTTCAAAGATCATTTATTTGATCATTGTGGAGATGACTTGTTCCCTTAAGGTATTACATGAGTAATTGGGTCAGCTTCCGGTTAGAAGGATTATAGAGTGCGTATTGGAAATGACCCTTACAGGTACAGGGGGCTGTCTCTTACATAATTCTGACCACTGTAACACACTTTTTTTTCTGAAACTGACAGGTACAGTGTGAAGTATTTATTGACAGGTCAGTTTTCAATATACCCAGCCTAGTAACTGAATACACATGGCCACAATGTGAGTTCTCCGTGTCACCGCGCAAGGCGGCGTGACTGCTGTCAGTACTTTGGCTGTGGCAAATGGTAATATCTCAAAATTTTCCCAATGATGACTAGGTTTTCTTGTTCTCAGATGATTCATAATATTGTAAGGAACAATTTGGCATAGGACATGTGTGGGTTTATAAGTTATTTTGGAAGGTACAGACTGCAACCTGGTTTGTTTACATTTTTTGCGGGTTGAATTTGTAGCGTAATACCTTATAGGGCACTGCAGGTGACTACTTTGGGCAGCAGAAAGACCCATTATCACATCTATATTGTCATTATTTCATTTAATTAATTGAAATATTACATTCTCTGAATGAATAAATGCATAAAAGTTCATTCATTCATTTTAACCACATTTATGCTGAAAATTAGAACTCAATTATACAAAATGAGGGATGTCCGCAAACATTTTGCTGTGTGATTCATATCTCACACAATTTTCACTGATCCCATGGGTTTCTGGTGGCATAATTTCATTATACAGAGCACACTCATGACTATGAAAACACCAAATAAATAAGATATCACTCTTAAATAGAACAGAGGGCTCAGTTAAGATGGATGGCGATTTCAACTATGGGCAAAATTCTGTATCTGAGACCTAGGGTATGGAGGTTCAGTTACAGTTGCCGTATTGAATTCCAAAGTCTATAAACCGACATGACATGTATTTTTTATGGAAGTTTACAATATTTACCTCATAAAAACTACAATTTACTATAGGCATCATTGGGAAAATGTTTTGGTAGCATACCCCTGCAACATGCATATACAATTTTTCAGTTTTTGCTCATATGCATTCTGGTTGATTGCATTACATATGACTGGTAGGGAAAAATAGTGCCCCCAGTTCAAACTTTTTTACATGATTTGTACACAAACAATATTTCCAATCTTCAAAGATCATTTATTTGATAATTGTGGAGATGACTTGTTCCCTTAAGGTATTACATGAGTAATTGGGCCGGCTTCCGGTTAGAAGGATTATAGAGTGCGTATTGGAAATGACCCTTACAGGTACAGGGGGCTGTCTCTTACATAATTCTGACCACTGTAACACACTTTTTTTTCTGAAACTGACAGGTACACTGCGCAGTATTTATTGACAGGTCAGTTTTCAATATACCCAGCCTAGTAACTGAATACACATGGCCACAATGTGAGTTCTCCGTGTCACCACGCAAGGCGGCGTGACTGCTGTCAGTACTTTGGCTGTAGCAAATGGTAATATGTCCAAATTTTCCCAATGATGACTAGGTTTTCTTGTTCTCATATGATTCAGAATATTGTAAGGAACAATTCGGCATAGGACATGTGTGGGTTTATAAGTTATTTTGGAAGGTACAGACTGCAACCTGGTTTGTTTACATTTTTTGTGGGTTGAATTTGTAGCGTAATACCTTAAGGGGCACTGCCGGTGACTACTTTGGGCAGCAGAAAGACCCATTATCACAACTATACTGTCATTATTTCATTTAATTAATTGAAATATTACATTCTATGAATGAAAAAACACATGAAAGTTCATTTCATTCATTTTAACCACATTTATGCTGAAAATTAGAACTCAATTATACAAAATGAGGGATGTCCGCAAACATTTTGCTGTGTGATTCATATCTCACACAATTTTCACTGATCCCATGGGTTTCTGGTGGCATAATTTCATTATGCAGAGCACACTCATGACTATGAAAACACCAAAAAAATAAGATATCACTCTTAAATAGAACAGAGGGCTCAGTTTAGATGGATGGCGATTTCAACTATGGGCAAAATTCTGTATCTGAGACCTAGGGTATGGAGGTTCAGTTACAGTTGCCGTATTGAATTCCAAAGTCTATAAACCGACATGACATGTATTTTTTTATGGAAGTTTACAATATTTACCTCAGAAAAACTACAATTTACTATAGGCATCATTGGGAAAATGTTTTGGTAGCATACCCCTGCAACTAGCATATATAATTTTTCAGTTTTTGCTCATATGCATTCTGGTTGATTGCATTACATATGACTGGTAGGGAAAAATAGTGCCCCCAGTTCAAACTTTTTTACATGATTTGTACACAAACAATATTTCCAATCTTCAAAGATCATTTATTTGATAATTGTGGAGATGACTTGTTCCCTTAAGGTATTACATGAGTAATTGGGCCGGCTTCCGGTTAGAAGGATTATAGAGTGCGTATTGGAAATGACCCTTACAGGTACAGGGGGCTGTCTCTTACATAATTCTGACCACTGTAACACACTTTTTTTTCTGAAACTGACAGGTACAGTGTGCAGTATTTATTGACAGGTCAGTTTTCAATATACCCAGTGTAGTAACTGAATACACATGGCCACAATGTGAGTTCTCCGTGTCACTGCGCAAGGCAGCGTGACTGCTGTCAGTACTTTGGCTGTAGCAAATGGTAATATCTCAAAATTTTCCCAATGATGACTAGGTTTTCTTGTTCTCAGATGATACAGAATATTGTAAGGAACAATTTGGCAAAGGACATGTGTGGGTTTGTAAGTTATTTTGGAAGGTACAGACTGCAACCTGGTTTGTTTACATTTTTTGTGGGTTGAATTTGTAGCGTAATACCTTAAGGGGCACTGCCGGTGACTACTTTGGGCAGCAGAAAGACCCATTATCACATCTATACTGTCATTATTTCATTTAATTAATTGAAATATTACATTCTATGAATGAATAAATACATAAAAGTTCATTTCATTCATTTTAACCACATTTATGCTGAAAATTAGAACTCAATTATACAAAATGAGGGATGTCCGCAAACATTTTGCTGTGTGATTCATATCTCACACAATTTTCACTGATCCCATGGGTTTCTGGTGGCATAATTTCATTATGCAGAGCACACTCATGACTATGAAAACACCAAAAAAAATAGGATATCACTGTTAAATAGAACAGAGGGCTCAGTTAAGATGGATGGCGATCTCAACTATGGGCAAAATTCTTTATCTGAGACCTAGGGTATGGAGGTTCAGTTACAGTTGCCGTATTCAATTCCAAAGTCTATAAACCGACATGACATGTATTTTTTTATGGAAGTTTATAATATTTACCTCATAAAAACTACAATTTACTATAGGCATCATTGGGAAAATGTTTTGGTAGCATACCCCTGCAACATGCATATACAATTTTTCAGTTTTTGCTCATATGCATTCTGGTTGATTGCATTACGTATGACTGTTAGGGAAAAATAGTGGCCCCAGTTCAAACTTTTTTACATGATTTGTACACAAACAATATTTCCAATCTTCAAAGATCATTTATTTGATAATTGTGGAGATGACTTGTTCCCTTAAGGTATTACATGAGTAATCGGGCCGGCTTCCGGGTAGAAGGATTATAGAGTGCGTATTGGAAATGACCCTTACAGGTACAGGGGGCTGTCTCTTACATAATTCTGACCACTGTAACACACTTTTTTTCTGAAACTGTCAGGTGCAGTGTGCAGTATTTATTGACAGGTCAGTTTTCAATATACCCAGCCTAGTAACTGAATACACATGGCCACAATGTGAGTTCTCCGTGTCACCGCGCAAGGCGGCGTGACTGCTGTCAGTACTTTGGCTGTGGCAAATGGTAATATGTCAAAATTTTCCCTATGATGACTAGGTTTTCTTGTTCTCAGATGATTTAGAAGATTGTAAGGAACACTTTGGCATAGGACATGTGTGGGTTTATAAGTTATTTTGGAAGGTACAGACTGCAACCTGGTTTGTTTACATTTTTTGCAGGGTGAATTTGTAGCGTAATACCTTAAGGGGCACTGCTTTGGGTAGCAGAAAGACCCATTATCACATCTATACTGTCATTATTTCATTTAATTAACTGAAATATTACATTCTATGAATGAATTAACACATAAAAGTTCATTTCATTCATTTTAACCACATTTATGCTGAAAATTAGAACTCAATTATACAAAATGAGGGATGTCCGCAAACATTTTGCTGTGTGATTCATATCTCACACAATTTTCACTGATCCCATGGGTTTCTGATGGCATAATTTCATTATGCAGAGCACACTCATGACTATGAAAACACAAAAAAAATAGGATATCACTGTTAAATAGAAAAGAGGGCTCAGTTAAGATGGATGGCGATCTCAACTATGGGCAAAATTCTTTATCTGAGACCTAGGGTATGGAGGTTCAGTTACAGTTGCCGTATTGAATTTCAAAGTCTATAAACCGACATGACATGTATTTTTTTATGGAAGTTTACAATATTTACCTCATAAAAACTACAATTTACTATAAGCATCATTGGGAAAATGTTTTGGTAGCATACCCCTGATTTGTACACAAACAATATTTCCAATCTTCAAAGATCATTTATTTGATAATTGTGGAGATGACTTGTTCCCTTAAGGTATTACATGAGTAATTGGGCCGGCTTCCAGGTAGAAGGATTATAGAGTGCGTATTGGAAATGACCCTTACAGGTACAGGGGGCTGTCTCTTACATAATTCTGACCACTGTAACACACTTTTCTGCTGAAACTGACAGGTACAGTGTGCAGTATTTATTGACAGGTCAGTTTTCAATATACCCAGCATAGTAACTGAATACACATGGCCACAATGTGAGTTCTCCGTGTCACCGCGCAAGGTGGCGTGACTGCTGTCAGTACTTTGGCTGTAGCAAATGGTAATATCTCAAAATTTTCCACATGATGACTAGGTTTTCTTGTTCTCAGATGATTCAGAATATTGTAAGGAACACTTTGGCATAGGACATGTGTGGGTTTATAAGTTATTTTGGAAGGTGCAAACTGCAACCTGGTTTGTCTATATTTTTTGCGGGTTGAATTTGTAGCGTAATACCTTAAGGGGCACTGCAGGTGACTACTTTGGGCAGCAGAAAGACCCATTATCACATCTATACTGTCATTATTTCATTTAATTAATTGAAATATTACATTCTATGAATGAATAAACACATAAACGTTCATTTCATTCATTTTAACCACATTTATGCTGAAAATTAGAACTCAATTATACAAAATGAGGGATGTCCGCAAACATTTTGCTGTGTGATTCATATCTCACACAATTTTCACTGATCCCATGGGTTTCTGGTGGCATAATTTCATTATGCAGAGCACACTCATAACTATGAAAACACCTAAAAATAAGATATCACTGTTAAATAGAACAGAGGGCTCAAACTTTTTTACATGATTTGTACACAAACTATATTTCCAATCTTCAAAGATCATTTATTTGATAATTGTGGAGATGACTTGTTCCCTTAAGGTATTACAGGCCACAGACTACAATCATAAATCCTTCTATTTTTCATATTAGCATTTTTCAGTCTAAAAAATCAGCATTTTGGTATTTTGAAATTCCGTGAAGGGCATTTAACAGATAAAAATGTCAGAAAAATATGGACGGATTTTTGTCATACAATTCCCAGCTCGTTAATTTGTGATAATTGAAATACGAAACAACACCTGGATGTCAGCTTTATACAGGTGTATGAACTGTGCTCTTGCCAGGGTCACATCATTGTCCCTCCCCACCATAAAGTTCCCACCTGGCCTGGAAGACAGTGCACTTATATGACCACCAATGAAGCAACTCTGCGATGCAGCAAACCTGACTTAGCTAAGTTTATTTAAACAGAAGCTACAGCATGCTGAAAACACAGCATTTTCACAATTACGGACTATCTCCGTTGGGATGAGCAACCAGCCAATCACAACTGTTGTCTGTAACCTAATAGACTTATCAAATTTTTTAAAACTTGTTTAACTGAAGCCACAACTTGTTTTCTGCAAAGGATTTGCATTAACTTTACCGAACTTCAATATTAAGGAAAATATCAACTTTTTTGCAAGCAACCTTTAAATCTGAAAAATCAGTTTTTATGACAAATAAAATAATTAATTAAAATTTTGAGGAAAATTATATAATTGCATCCAATCAATTCTTTTCTGTCCAATATGAATACGATACACAATGGGCTATGATGCAAACTCATAATCACTTGCCCTCATGTCCTGCCCTTACAATGAGAGATCAAATTACAATGCCCCACCCCTTAATTTTAACCCCAAATTTGAATATATTGCTAAAATTTTATGAATTTTTAGGTGAAATTGGTGATTTTTTTTACTATTTATGGATAGATTCGTAACATTTGTGTACAAAAAATATGACATCTATCACTGCTGCGGCATTAATGGCGGATGGGGGGAGTATCAATTACACCAGGTCAGCATCTAATACCAGTCATTATGGCAGTATTTTCCTGACATAATCTGAATTATGGCAGACAATGGAACAGTTTCAGTGTTTAAACATTATTAGCCCATCAAAGTGCACAGTTTAAGACCAGTAGGTCACAGATAAGAGTGGCAGTATTCAGCAAATTATGTTTTTTGGTACTAAAATTATGAAATTTTAATGCGCTCATTATTTGAACATTAGGAAGGCAGTTGGGTGATCCAGCTTCCACAAACCAATAGTGCTATGCCTTTTTTTCTGCAGTAGACTGTATAAGTTGTGGTTTATTGACATTGTTTCTGGTGTATGTGCACATATTAGAAAGAAAATGACAAAAGTTTGTACCGTTACTCCAATATCATAAATGCATATTTGTATTCACAAGTGCTCTGATTTTAAATTTGATAAGCATCCAATTATCAATCCAATTATCAGGCGCAAGTGTTTTCAGGCAAGTGTTTAATGGAAGCTAACTTTTTTCCCCTTGTTTCACTTTCTGAAACTCTTATAATTATATGTGGTTGTATGTCGAAGTTCAAATGTTTTGCCACCTATGTACACTAGCTTGGTAAAAGTTATAAAATTTGCAGTTCATAAGTTCTGTCATCCATATTCAAGGATATAAATTGATTCATTTATGTGAAAATAATATGCTGATGAACTCAACAGCTCAACAAAGTCAGCATGCCTGATTTTAAATGATTTACCCCAGCCAAATGATACACATATATGACAAGCTTTTGTCTACCAAAAAAAAAAAAATAATAATAATAATAAAACGGGGTGGGGTGGGGGGGGGGAGAAACAAAAACAAAACCAAAAACAAAGAAATTTACATTTTAGCTAAGATTTGTACAGCTCTACTGACAGACAATGCACATTTTTTCTGGTATGCCGAAAATCACTTTGACATGCTTTTGTATAAACAGCTCTGCATATGAATGGAGGCTGTAGGCCTACAATGACAATGGCACAAAATTAAAAGTTTGAAACAGAGGGTCACTAAGTTTCATATCAATGGGATTAGCATAATTTATCCATATCATATTAGCATTGTTAATTTCTCATACACACATATGATTACCTGTGTGGTACCTGTGAGGTATCACTAAATACGAAGGGCTGTGGAAGCTATCTATCTACCAAGCAGTCAGCAAAGGAGGCATAGCCTGTGCACTTGTTAATGTCTTGCAGCGAATCCTGTTATTATTTATGCAGTGTGGTTCTACTGATAGGTGCAACATGTCTATGCACAATGATTTGTGACATAAATGTGATACTTCATGAATTTTTAGAAAATTGAGACTGTTAAACTTGATATACACAGCCGTTCTGTGGGTGTAAAACTTCTTTTCTCCTTTCATAAGCTGGCCTGAGGTATACAATACCATAGCCCAAACCATTTGCCTTGTGATCTACAGTCCCAGGATCATATCTTGCAAACTCCATCCATGTAAAAGTTGTTAGGATCACTCAAAATTGTCCAGGCAGCTGTCAAAAAGTACGGACTTCCCATTTTTAACTTGCTTGATGGACGATAATAGAATAACAACATGACCATGTGAGTTCCAATACAAAAAGAGTTAGCCCTAATAGGCCACAGACTACAGTTATAAATCCTTCTACTTTTTATATTAGCAATTTTCAGTCTAAAAAATCAGCATTTTGGTATTTTGAAATTCCGTAAACGGCATTTAACAGATAAAAATGTCAGAAAAATATGGACGGATTTTTGTCATACAATTCCCAGCTCGTTAATTTGTGATAATTGAAATACAAAACAACACCTGGATGTCAGCTTTATACAGGTGTATGAACTGTGCTCTTGCCAGGGTCACGTCATTGTCCCTCCCCACCATAAAGTTCCCACCTGGCCTGGAAGACAGTGCACTTATAAGACCACCAATGAAGCAACTCTGCGATGCAGCAAACCTGACTTAGCTAAGTTTATTTAAACAGAAGCTACATCATGCTGAAAACACAGTACTTTCACAATTACGGACTATCTCCGTTTGGATGCACAACCAGCCAATCACAACTGTGGTCTGTAACCTACATGAGTAATTCGGCCGGCTTCCGGGTAGAAGGATTATAGAGTGCGTATTGGAAATGACCCTTACAGGTACAGGGGGCTGTCTCTTACATAATTCTGACCACTGTAACACACTTTTTTTCTGAAACTGACAGGTACAGTGTGCAGTATTTATTGACAGGTCAGTTTTCAATATACCCAGCATAGTAACTGAATACACATGGCCACAATGTGAGTTCTCCGTGTCACCACGCAAGGCGGCGTGACTGCTGTCAGTACTTTGGCTGTAGCAAATGGTAATATCTCAAAATTTTCCACATGATGACTAGGTTTTCTTGTTCTCAGATGATTCAGAATATTGTAAGGAACAATTTAGCATAGGATATGTATGGGTTTATAAGTTATTTTGGAAGGTACAGACTGCAACCTGGTTTGTTTACATTTTTTGCGGGTTGAATTTGTAGCGTAATACCTTAAGGGGCACTGCAGGTGACTACTTTGGGCAGCAGAAAGACCAATTATCACATCTATACTGTCATTATTTCATTTAATTAATTGAAATATTACATTCTATGAATGAATAAACACATAAAAGTTCATTTTGTTCATTGTAACCACATTTATGCTGAAAATTAGCACTCTATTATACAAAATGAGGGATGTCCGCAAACATTTTGCTGTTTGATTCATATCTCACACAATTTTCACTGATCCCATGGGTTTCTGGTGGCATAATTTCATTATGCAGAGCACACTCATGACTATGAAAACACCAAAAATGGGATATCACTGTTAAATAGAACAGAGGCTCAGTTTAGATGGATGGCGATTTCAACTATGGGCAAAATTCTGTATCTGAGACCTAGGGTATGGAGGTTCAGTTACAGTTGCCGTATTGAATTCCAAAGTCTATAAACCGACATGACATGTATTTTTTTATGGAAGTTTACAATATTTACTTCATAAAAACTACAATTTACTATAGGCATCATTGGGAAAATGTTTTGGTAGCATACCCCTGCAACATGCATATACAATTTTTCAGTTTTTGCTCATATGCATTCTAGTTAATTGCATTACATATGACTGTTAGGGAAAAATAGTGGCCCCAGTTCAAACTTTTTTACATGATTTGTACACAAACAATATTTCCAATCTTCAAAGATCATTTATTTGATAATTTTGGAGATGACTTGTTCCCTTAAGGTATTTCATGAGTAATTCGGCTGGCTTCCGGGTAGAAGGATTATAGAGTGCGTATTGGAAATGACCCTTACAGGTACAGGGGGCTGTCTCTTACATAATTCTGACCACTGTAACACACTTTTTTTCTGAAACTGACAGGTACAGTGTGCAGTATTTATTGACAGGTCAGTTTTCAATATACCCAGTGTAGTACCTGAATACACATGGCCACAATGTGAGTTTTCTGTGTCACCGCGCAAGGCGGCGTGACTGCTGTCAGTACTTTGGCTGTAGCAAATGGTAATATCTCAAAATGTTCCCAATGATGACTAGATTTTCTTGTTCTCAGATGATTCAGAATATTGTAAGGAACAATTTGGCATAGGACATGTGTGGGTTTATAAGTTATTTTGGAAGGTAGAGACTGCAACCTGGTTTGTTTACAATTTTTTGTGGGTTGAATTTGTAGCGTAATACCTTAAGGGGCACTGCAGGTGACTACTTTGGGTAGCAGAAAGACCCATTATCACATCTATACTGTCAATATTTCATTTAATTATTTGAAATATTACATTCTATGATTGAATAAACACATAAAAGTTCATTTTATTCATTGTAACCACATTTATGCTGAAAATTAGAACTCAATTATACAAAATGAGGGATGTCCGCAAACATTTTGCTGTTTGATTTATATCTCACACAATTTTCACTGATCCCATGGGTTTCTGGTGGCATAATTTCATTATGCAGAGCACACTCATGACTATGAAAACACCAAAAATAGGATATCACTGTTAAATAGAACAGAGGGCTCAGTTTAGATGGATGGCGATTTCAACTATGGGCAAAATTCTGTATCTGAGACCTAGGGTATGGAGGTTCAGTTACAGTTGCCGTATTGAATTCCAAAGTCTATAAACCGACATGACATGTATTTTTTTTATGGAAGTTTACAATATTTACCTCATGAAAACTACAATTGACTATAGGCATCATTGGGAAAATGTTTTGGTAGCATACCCCTGCAACATGCATATACAATTTTTCAGTTTTTGCTCATATGCATTCTGGTTGATTGCATTACATATGACTGTTAGGGAAAAATAGTGGCCCCAGTTCAAAATTTTTTACATGATTTGTACACAAACAATATTTCCAATCTTCAAAGATCATTTATTTGATAATTGTGGAGATGACTTGTTCCCTTAAGGTATTACATGAGTAATTGGGCCGGCTTCCAGGTAGAAGGATTATAGAGTGCGTATTGGAAATGACCCTTACAGGTACAGGGGGCTGTCTCTTACATAATTCTGACCACTGTAACACACTTTTTTTCTGAAACTGACAGATACAGTGTGCAGTATTTATTGACAGGTCAGTTTTCAATATACCCAGCGTAGTAACTGAATACACATGGCCACAATGTGAGTTTTCCATGTCACCGCGCAAGGCGGCGTGACTGCTGTCAGTACTTTGGCTGTAGCAAATGGTAATATCTCAAAATGTTCCCAATGATGACTAGGTTTTCTTGTTCTCAGATGATTCAGAATATTAGAAGGTACAATTTGGCATAGGACATGTATGGGTTTATAAGTTATTTTGGAAGGTACAGACTGCAACCTGGTTTGTTTACATTTTTTGTGGGTTGAATTTGTAGCGTAATACCTTAAGGGGCACTGCAGGTGACTACTTTGGGCAGCAGAAAGACCAATTATCACATCTATACTGTCATTTTTTCATTTAATTTATTGAAATATTACATTCCATGAATGAATGAACACATAAAAGTTCATTTTATTCATTGTAACCACATTTATGCTGAAAATTAGCACTCTATTATACAAAATGAGGGATGTCCGCAAACATTTTGCTGTGTGATTCATATCTCACACAATTTTCACTGATCCCATGGGTTTCTGGTGGCATAATTTCATCATGCAGAGCACACTCATGACTATGAAAACACCAAAAATAGGATATCACTGTTAAATAGAACAGAGGGCTCAGTTTAGATGGATGGCGATTTCAACCATGGGCAAAATTCTGTATCTGAGACCTAGGGTATGGAGGTTCAGTTACAGTTGCCGTATTGAATTCCAAAGTCTATAAACCGACATGACATGCATTTTTTTATGGAAGTTACAATATTTACCTCATAAAAACTACAATTTACTATAGGCATCATTGGGAAAATGTTTTGGTAGCATACCCCTGCAACATGCATATACAATTTCTCAGTTTTTGCTCATATGCATTCTGGTTGATTGCATTACATATGACTGTTAGGGAAAAATAGTGGCCCCAGTTCAAACTTTTTTACATGATTTGTACACAAACAATATTTCCAATCTTCGAAGATCATTTATTTGATAGTTGTGGAGATGACTTGTTCCCTTAAGGTATTACATGAGTAATTGGGCCGGCTTCCGGGTAGAAGGATTGTAGAGTGCGTATTGGAAATGACCCTTACAGGTACAGGGGGCTGTCTCTTACATAATTCTGACCACTGTAACACACTTTTTTTCTGAAACTGACAGATACAGTGTGCAGTATTTATTGACAGGTCAGTTTTCAATATACCCAGCGTAGTAACTGAATACACATGGCCACAATGTGAGTTTTCCGTGTCACCGTGCAAGGCGGCGTGACTGCTGTCAGTACTTTGGCTGTAGCAAATGGTAATATCTCAAAATGTTCCCAATGATGACTAGGTTTTTTGGTTCTCAGATGATTCAGAATATTGTAAGGAACAATTTGGCATAGGACATGTGTGGGTTTAGAAGTTATTTTGGAAGGTACAGACTGCAACCTGGTTTGTTTACATTTTTTGCGGGTTGAATTTGTAGCGTAATACCTTAAGGGGCACTGCAGGTGACTACTTTGGGCAGCAGAAAGACCCATTATCACATCTATACTGTCATTATTTCATTTAATTAATTGAAATATTACATTCTATGATTGAATAAACACATAAAAGTTCATTTTATTCATTGTAACCACATTTATGCTGAAAATTAGAACTCAATTATACAAAATGACGGATGTCCGCAAACATTTTGCTGTTTGATTCATATCTCACACAATTTTCACTGATCCCATGGGTTTCTGGTGGCATAATTTCATTATGCAGAGCACACTCATGACTATGAAAACACCAAAAATAGGATATCACTGTTAAATAGAACAGAGGGCTCAGTTTAGATGGATGGCGATTTCAACTATGGGCAAAATTCTGTATCTGAGACCTAGGGTATGGAGGTTCAGTTACAGTTGCCGTATTGAATTCCAAAGTCTATAAACCGACATGACATGTATTTTTTTATGGAAGTTTACAATATTTACCTCATAAAAACTACAATTGACTATAGGCATCATTGGGAAAATGTTTTGGTAGCATACCCCTGCAACATGCATATACAATTTCTCAGTTTTTGCTCATATGCATTCTGGTTGATTGCATTACATATGACTGTTAGGGAAAAATAGTGGCCCCAGTTCAAACTTTTTTACATGATTTGTACACAAACAATATTTCCAATCTTCAAAGATCATTTATTTGATAGTTGTGGAGATGACTTGTTCCCTTAAGGTATTACATGAGTAATTGGGCCGGCTTCCGGGTAGAAGGATTGTAGAGTGCGTATTGGAAATGACCCTTACAGGTACAGGGGGCTGTCTCTTACATAATTCTGACCACTGTAACACACTTTTTTTCTGAAACTGACAGATACAGTGTGCAGTATTTATTGACAGGTCAGTTTTCAATATACCCAGCGTAGTAACTGAATACACATGGCCACAATGTGAGTTTTCCGTGTCACCGTGCAAGGCGGCGTGACTGCTGTCAGTACTTTGGCTGTAGCAAATGGTAATATCTCAAAATGTTCCCAATGATGACTAGGTTTTTTGGTTCTCAGATGATTCAGAATATTGTAAGGAACAATTTGGCATAGGACATGTGTGGGTTTAGAAGTTATTTTGGAAGGTACAGACTGCAACCTGGTTTGTTTACATTTTTTGCGGGTTGAATTTGTAGCGTAATACCTTAAGGGGCACTGCAGGTGACTACTTTGGGCAGCAGAAAGACCCATTTTAACATGTGGCAGGACAAATCTGGACAATGAACTCAGTCCGGATCTGTCCAGTAACATAACTCAAAAACTATTCACAAGTATTGTCTTATATCTATCATGTAAACATCTCTGGTCTTTAACATCCAATAAATATATGGAAAAAAATCCAGTAATCTATACTTTTTCAGATACCGAAAAAACCATCCCATTGTATCCCACGGGATCCTACAGGATATCCCATAGGATGACTTTGTATTCCATGGGATCCCATTGGATCCAATTGGATAACCAGCTTCTGGTCAATCCCATTGGATTATATTTTACACCTACAAATGCAATTAAAAGTCATAAGCCATTCACATTCCCTTCATACATCATCGGTCACGGGTTATTGTCCGTGGTGCCAATTTTGTGTAAAAGTTTAGATGACCATAATTCAGACACTAGATTTGATTACAGAGATTGTTTATTGTATTCAAATCTAGTATGATTTCAGTTTGATACTAGTTTGCCTTCAGATGCTTCCAAATGTTTTTATGGATTTTGTTATTTTCAAAGAAAACACCATCCTTCTTTGTTTGTACATATTCAGTCTCATTCCTTAGGACTGTCCCATTGGATTGTCCCACTGGACCATCCCATTGGATGCTGTGCAGAAATTGCACAAGTGTCAAACTTAGTATAAGTATCAAATCATATAGTGACAATAACAAATATACAATCAAACTATTCAAAATAAGTGGGTTTTTTTTTAAAGAAAACACCCATATTTTGTTCATTAGTCAATATTCATCTCCATCCTACAGGACCATCGCATTGGATGCAGTGCAGAAATTGCACAAGTGCCAAACATAGTATAAGTATCAAATCATATAGTTAATAATAAATATACAATCAAACATTTAAAATGCGTGTTTTTTTTTCTAAAAAAAAAAACACCCACATTTTGTTCACTAGTCAATATTCATCTCCATCCTGCAGGACCATCCCATTGGACTGTCCCACTGGATGCATTGCAGAAAGTGCACAAACATCTTTTACAAGTATCAAGCCAAGTGATTCACTGCTATTCCAAATATAATAATGATTTTTTGTTTTGTTATTTTTTAAGAAAACTCCATATTTTGTTCATTTGTCGATATTCATCTCCATCCTACAGGACCATCCCATTGGACGGTCCCATTGGATGCAATGCAGAAAGGGCATAAATACCTTTTACAAGTATCAAGCCAAGTGATTCACTACTACATTGTATTCCATGTACAATGAGTTTTTGTCTTGTTATTTTTTAAGAAAACACCATATTTTGTTCACTAGTCAATATTTAACTCCATCCTACATTGGATGAAGGGCACTTACTTCTTTTTCAGGCATCAATCTGTACAGTTCACTGCTGAAACTATATGTATTCAAAAAATTCTAATTCCAAATGGGAGCATGTTGTGTCATTTTCAAAGAATCACCAGGATCTTTTATTATATTTGTAAATACTGAACATCCAATATAACCATCCCATTGGATGAAATTTATACACACTTAACACTGGCATAATCAATTCAGATATTCCAACAAATACAACTCTTGGTCTAGGCTGGCTTCTGGCAGTCGCGTAGGTGGTGTGATCTCATGTGACCCAACAATCAACTGCATGCCAACCAGCAAGATGGATGTGTATACGCTCTTTTCACCGTGTTCCACATTTTAAAGCCAAAATTTAGCATTATGCTGGACTCAGCTACAAGAAATGAAACCACCATCATGATCCTACTGGCATACACTATCCATCTTTTCATTTTTAATTGCTGAGTGCGGCGCAAGGAGTTTTAATACATGCAAATTGGCCAACTTTGCATCATTTTGTGCAGAAAAATCGCAAAAAACTTGGCTTTTTATTGGCTGATTTCAATGAAAAACACATCGATGGACCTGCACGGTTCTGATTCAAATGATGAGACTGGTTGTGCACGCATGAATCCCCCCGTTTTTGAACGTGGTACATTAGGACACCAGATGTAAGTGACCAGATACAAGCGAAAGTGGAACCATAGATGGAACAAGAAAGGGATGATACTGAACACGCTTTGTAGTTGTCATGCCCAGTTGGCCATAAAATAAATTAGCACTCCCATTGGTAGTCCATCTATAGCACATCTCTGGTCAAACCCTAAAAAGTCCCCGCATAACAGCTAGGGTCTTCATTTAAGGAACTTTCCTTAAATTTAAAATGGCCTATCATTTAAAAATGAGGACAGTTTCCTAAAGTCACGTTCTGTAGACTTAAGGAACTTTCCTTATACTAGTCTACAATCGAAAAATAAGGAAAGTTCCTTTAAATGGCTTAATCCGGTTCTGTGTTGATTTCAGAAAGATGTATAGATTAAGGAACTTTCCCTAAAATGGTCCTCGATTAGAAATAAGGAAAGTGCCTTTAAATCACAGGAATCACATTCTGAAAATTTGCTTAAACTGGTCTATGGTTGAAAATTGTGGAAGTTTCTTTAAATGGATGCAGGTGCGGATCCAGGATTTGTCAAGGGGGGGGGGGAGCTGAACATAGCAAGTAAGGCCGGGGGTCTGGGGGCCGCCCAGGCCTCCCGGCGGGTGCAGGGCGGGGCCCTGGTGGGGGGTTAAGGGGGCGGATCCCCCGAAGCTCCAGGGTTTTAATGCATTTAAAGGGGCATAAACTGCTTTTTTTCTTGCAATAAAATACAGTGGCTCCCCTCTTACAAGGCACCCAAAATGCAGCCTAAAAGTGGCCTTGTCAGAGGTGTGGCCCCTTCTGGAGGGGGAATATATATAATAAAATGTTACACTTTCTGCATAAGAATGGTGACTTTTCAAGAGGACTGGCCTCTGGTGAGAGGGGCCTTATACAGGGGACCACTGTAAGAAATATGATGTCTGGTTTATCTTAATTTGGGATGTCAGTGTCCCATAATAAAACTTTGATAACCATTACAAAGGGTTTTATTTTCCAAAGCTTCCATCTGCTGTTCAATTGTCATTGGAATTCACAAATTCTCCAGAACAGGAAACTATGTGTAGTTACCATGGTAATATATTTGAATGTTATGTGACACTTGTCAAATGAATTTGAGTCCATAAAAAACAAGGAGGACACATGAAGTAACCAACATTTATGAACATGTGCAACTATTAAACACTGAAGCCTGCAGCTGTACACTGGAATCATTTTACAATTAGATCACAATTTAGTCAGCACCACACTACTACTTGAATGACAAAAAAAAGCAATAAATCAAATGACTAATAAAACTACAAAATTAGAGGAATGTTTTGAACTATATTAATAATGCCACAAGATATGTTTAAGAGCTTGATTTCACAAATCAGCTAAAGTAAATATAATACATAATCTCAGTACAAATTGTCAATCAGCACCATCTGATCACTTAATATTTAAAATGATCTGTCTGAAATCAGAATAGTCAGAGTTGCACCGAGTACGACACAAATCCACAATGTGGATGAGGATTTACAAATCACTTATCACATTCAGTCAGTACCACTGAAGATACATCTAAATACTTCTAATCATTAACTAACTATAAAACTAAGCCTGTGAAAAATTACTTCAATTGTTCTAAGGAAGTCAAAATATATTACTATGCTACAAATCCACAATACAGGATATGATTAACCATGAACAAATTAAACTAATTCCTCTCAGAGGAATGTCTCCAATATCACAAGTTAGAAAAACAAATGTGCTTTTTGAATTCACAAATGTGTAAAAAGTATAAATCTTCAGTCAGCAGCAAAAGTAATACTTAGTAGTCATGAAATCATTTATCTATCACCTTGCTTATTAGAGGAAACTAGAGTGAGGTAGCTCTGATGAAAGAACCAATACAAACTGCAGATACGTATATCCATCGTGCAGTTCTGTTTGCTGCTTCATTTAGTTACTTATCTCCAAAAACAGTCAAAACTATTGTAAGAAATAATGTCTCTCTATCTATTGATTGGACGCACATGTAAATTCCCAAGTTTAAATGGCAAACTTTCCAGAACTTATGACGTCAAACCGGAAATTTACAATGCATGGCGGAAAGTAAAATAGCCTGGCTCCTTGCGATTCGCTACTCTGGCTTACGCATTCACGTTGGGAGCTAGTCTTCCTGCACCCGACGGAGGGCGCTGCAGTATTTGTTGTTGTTTTTGTGCCTGTCAGCCTGAGGATCTTTGACACCACGTTGATTAATCGACTCTGTGTCTTTGAAATTTGGTGATTCGGAAAGCTCGGACCAAAGATGTAATGGGTAACCCCCCTATACTTTCTCGTGTGACCAGAGATGACCGACAATTTTTGGAGGCGCCAGAATTTTTTTTTTTTTTTTTTTTTTTTTTTTTTTGATTTTTTTTTTTTTTTTAGGGGCGGGGGGGGGGGGGGAGGGAGCGCGAAGAGAAAATAAGGCGAGTTCCTTAAAATATAGAAAACACTTTCTGATGAATAATTAGAGAAATTTCCTTAAACTGGCCTATCATTCTAAAATAAGGAAAGTTCCTTAAACATGTTAAAGTGACAAAAATCACATATTAAAGATTTAAGGATTTTCCCTTAAATTGGTCTTGGGTTGAAAAATTATGGAAAGTTCCTTAAAGCGACCAAATAACATCCTGTTATTTTAAGGAACTTTGCTAATTTATTTCTGCTTTTCTGCATCTAAACCATAGAGTTCAGCTATTAATGACAGGCAAAAATTGAAAATAGACCTATTCACAAAACAAAATTCAGGGTAAAAAAGGTACTCATCCTGGGAAAAAACCATTTTATTTTTTTTATATTACTAAATATCTACAGGTATGTTACATATTTAATCACCAGGCAGACTGATGAGTGCATCAATGTTAATGTCAGATGTCTCAACTCAATCAATTTGAAAGTCAAACGGATTTGCCCTATTTGAATCATGAGTAGAATTGAGGAATAAAAATATTCTTTGTGCATTGCCATTAGTTATGTGCATTATATATAAGGCTTGACAAATATGGACTAGGAATCGGGTCCGGATCTGTGCCTGAACATTGCAAAAAAACGAAACAAAGTAAAAAGCTGATAGTCTGCATGTTAACAAGGGTGACCATTGTTGTTGTGTGTGTATATATATATATATATATATATATATATATATATATATATATATATATATATATATATATATATATATATATATATATATGTATATATATATATATATATACCAAACAAAATTTCCTACGGTGTCTCAAATTCCAGATATTGGAAAATTACCTGGAATACTATGATGCCCTGTGGTATCCCATTGGACAGCCCATGGTATCCAATGGTATCCAGCTGGATCCTATCTTTTCATTCATCCAATGGGATCCCATAATTTTTTTTCTCACACAAAACTGCTCAGAACTAAGCTATATAAAGCCACATATTAAAATTTTACTGGTAACACATTTATTAAAGATTATCTACAGGTTTGCTTGAAAAGTTCAAACTTATTGATCAAAAATATATATAGATGTGTACATATTATTGGAGACTGTGAAATCCCAAGGTTAAGCCCTTTCCAGTAATGGTCACGTCTCCCATAGGAACCATCTTTTCAGAGTTCCTGCATGTCTTGTAATTCATTAACATGTTGTGTTCTATATTAAGAGCATTCATCACCTATAAAAATCTACATTTCAGAGTCTATTTTGTGGAAAGTTCATCAAAATGTACTTTTGTTTGGTCCAACTGTACAGTTTAATTGGCTTGACCAATGGGATTTTCCAATTAAATATCCAATTGAAATATCCATCTGGACAATAACATGAAAAATGTCTTTTTTTGATTGGATAATAATGTACAATTTACTTTTAGTGCATAGTACCTGTTGCCTTTAGAGGTCACAAGTTAATTACAAAAATGTGCAGTGTTACAAACGTATGAATTGAGTTGGATTGGTTGCATGCACCTATAACAATTTTGGAGATATTCATGATTTAAATTTTCAAAATGCCCCTCTTTTGCATAACCTTCAACATATTTTCATCTTTTTTACTAATAGGCACAAATTCATGTATAGACCTATATCCATGCCAAATTTGAAGTTTCTAAGTGTAATAGTGTTCCAGAAAAACTGGCGAACAAAATTTGGTACTGTAGAGGAAAAATTGAATGAAATTGAAGAAACACAATGTCTGTGTTGGCACACACAGACGTAAATATGGTGGCATTTTGCAATATATTTAATGTATGCAGGAAAAAATTATTCACATGAACAATTTTTAATGTCTGTATATCACGTTCAGAGCATTTTAAATACTTGAACACTTCTGTACCTTCCATTGATTATGTCAAAAGAAAGAGAATCATTATGTGCAGGGACAGAATTGAGAATCATAACACGAAGCATACTTTGAAAGTCAGAGTATGATCTCTGTGAACTTGAAAGGAAAAGAAACTTCAAACTTTCCAACTTTGTTGATACATAAGGTACAACCACATAAGAAGAAAGCTAGCAACAATTCAAAAGCTTGAATAATAATGTTCAAGCAATATGACATTTCCTATAATCTGATAATTTCATGTGCCTAATTAATGTGAATTATTAGTTGAATATACAATGACTTCGTGCTTTAAATTGAACTTGCTGGTAATAATATGCACTCAAAAAAGTCATGAACCTCATTATGCACATGCCCTTTTTTATATTGCATTTTTGTTTTGTTTTTTTTTAATTCCGGCCATGTTCTATGAAATACTTCAATCAAATACCAAATCTTCAAGATTGTGTTTAGGCTGCTACTGATGACTTTTATTCTATAAGAAATACAAGACTCACCAAAAGGGAAATCTGGCCTTGTGTAATTAATGACACAACTGCAATTGGAAAACTTGGGGTCTTTTTGATCCAATTGGACAACATGGGACACTGTTGAATCCATCTGGACCTACAGGGTACAGTACCTTGTTTTCAACAAGTCTCTATTACACATCTGCTCAAACATATATTTTTCGAATCTCAGGAGGAGGTACAGTGCATCTGTTCCACAGAACTTTGAAGTTAATTTGTAAATTTATAGAACACAAGTCCCCCCAAAAATCTCCCAAAATGTGTTCCTCACAGGATGTCTGGACCTACAATTGATCACAAATTGCCTTAAGTTGGGATTCCATATGCGTGGTTTCGGAAGCGAATGCCGCGCGTCAAAAATAGAAACAGCAGCATTTCTTTAAGTTGATTACATATACGCGGTTCACGGGTGATGGTACACGCGACATCACGCGCACCACAACCAATCGCTCCATGCAGCAATCGAAACGGCAACCGCGTGTGAAATGCACAGGGAATTCCATCATTGGCCTATTTACATCTTGTGATGGAAACAATGAAGAATTGGCCCTGTTTTGATGCAAGAGATAACAAATTTTAGAAATCTTAAAAGGAGCTGGCATTCGACAGGGACATTGTCACACAACAAACTAAGGTGCAGTGAGTGTTAACAGTTATATCAAGTACATGTAATCTGCGGATCTTTTCCACATATGTTGTCGAAAAGTCCTAAAGAACACAACCGTACACAGACGTATAGAAAGATTAAAAAAGCTGGTACTTAACACGAGGAAATGTTTTGTCAAACTCAGCGATAAGCAAATTATACTTGTTAAACATATCTCCAATTGCATAATCAATTTGTTTCTTACAAATATATGGTTACCAAATTTATTTCCCAAATGTTGGTCATTTTGGACACATTCCACCTTCTCATTCTTGAATAAAACTCCTGCATTGGGGTCGGTGTCCCGAAAATTATAAGCTTACTTTTGGAAAGATTGAAAAATACTTTGTACTCATTTCCATGCTCAGTACATATTAACATAAGCTTCTTTAATGATGATTTGGTGGGAGCTAAAAGAACTATATTATCGGCATAACTCAAGACGCCAACAAATATGTTGAGTCTTATTAAAAGGTCATCATAATACAATGTGACCATTTTCTTGTATTATTGTTGGTGGTATAGAAAAAATACCGTTGAAAGAAGCAGTACTCTTCTGCCGTCTTCAATCTCTTTTGCTGTAAGTGAATAGGAATAGCGCCCCATATTATCAGGTATAGTGTATGATCTGAAAGCTGCTGGTAGCCTGTAGTGTAAGAGATAACGGCCATTTTGCCACTCATCAAATAATTTCACAAATGGAGATCTTGTCATAAATTCAACAAATACTACTATTGTACACTTGACCTTTGACCTCAAAAACATTAGGTCAAATATAGAGGTATAAACTTGACTTTCAATAGCCTTCTAGATCACCTTTGTTGCTTCTTTTGTTTTAAGATTTAGATTTCAAGATGCACAATGTCACTCAGCAAACTTGTGACGCGTGTGTGACCTTGAAAATTAGGTCACGGTCAATTATGCTTGCACAGAAAGCAAGCCTTATAGTGGTGTACTATCATATGCAATTTGAAAGTCCTGTCTCAAAAGCTTCTGAAGTTGCAGTGGTAAAAAAAATTCAATGAATAGGGCACTGTGACCCAGATACTTGACCTAGTGACCTACTTTTGATTCATGACACATTTTTTGATTATGATACATGTGTGAATAAAATTTCATATAACTGACTTAAATACTTCCTTACGTTTACCAATACCACCATTGTGCACTTGACCTTTGACCTCAAAAAGTAGGTCAAATATAGAGCTATGACGTCGATTTTCAATAGGCTTCTAGATCACTCTATGAAGCTTCTTGTGTGTAAGCTTTAGATTGCTAGATGCAGGCTTTCAATAGTTAGATTGGTAACGTCGCTCAGCACATGTGACCATTGTGTGACCTTGAGAATTTGGTCAAGGTCAACTATGTTTGTTGCACACAAAGAAGGCCATATAGGAGTGTAATATCATGTGCAATTTGAAAGTCCCATCTCAAAAATTTCTGAAGTTATGGTGGTAAAACCATGGGACAGACGAACGGACGGCGTTCCCCTCTTGAATCCCTCCAAGTATATACAACTTTACATGTGTAGGTAGGATCAGATCTGTGGTTAAAATTTACTGATCATTGTAAAGACCCAAGTTTCAAAAGTAATGTTGATAGTTACATTAACCTTAGGGAGGGGGCGGGGAGGGGGGGCATACCCATATTTTAGGATGAGTAGGCTCCACTGAGGTTATAAAACCCAGACCCAATGGGAACTGAATCAATGTTATTAACAGGGGTCTTTGGGAGCTGGTATTTATAAAGTTAGTTTGCAGGCCACTTCCATTTGTTGGGGGGGGGGGGCAATTACTCAGACCCATTACAATATACAGTTGACTATTAAAAATGGGGCATTTAGGACCAATAGTTTGAAAACTGGGGTGTTTGACAGTGATAAATGCTAACAAAACAGGCAGTCTTTCCCTGCAAAGCTTATCCCTAATGTTCAGTAATGGGAGTACACTCTCCCCCCCCCTACTCCCAGCTGAGGTAAATTGAACATGATAATATTACTGTGGCTCTCCACTTATGCCCTGCGGTCCTGTGTGACACAGGTGGCCTAGGAAAAAGTGAAAGGAAAGAAAAGAAAAATAGATGAGGTGGAGGAAACCATGGTTATCCTAACAGCTTGTGCTGCCATGTTTTCCAGGACCACAGCCAAGGCAAAGGGTCCACCACACACTCTCTCACAGCTGTGGTGGGCCCCTGGTCCTGGATATATCCCCCCAACACTCATGGCTTGTAGTCCCCACCCCCACCCCCACCCTCATCCCCCACAAAAAAAAAGAAAAAAAGAAAAAAAAGAAAAAAACAACTCTCATACACCCTATCCCTGCCTCTAAGGCTCAGGCATTTCCCATGGGAGACCCCATGGGAGCCCTTATAAGGGCTACCACCATTCCAGCTCCTCCCTGCACTCTCAAATTCTAATTTACCCCGTCGCTATTGTGCCCTATCAGTTCATTTTCTTTTCTCCCAGCACCGCACCAGGTAGCTACTCTTGTAGCTAGCTGCCCAGTTACAAAAAAGGTTTATTTGAAAGAGATGATGCTGATAACATTTGATACAGCTTGTGAGGAGAGAGATCACATTTCGCCTTGCCACCATCAATGCATGCATAAAGCTGTGCCTACTTTGTTTTTGGGCCAGTGGGGTCAAAATCAGACTGAGCCAGTGTCCACAGTGCTGGCAGTGTCTGTGTTTATACCAAGCAGACTAGAGCTTGACCTATGTTATGGACAATATATATATATATATATATATATATATATATATATATATATATATATATATATATATATATATATATATATAATGCGGTTTTTTCTTTTGTATTGTTTTATGGGTTTTTGTTTTTGTTTTTGTTTTGTTTTTTTTTTTGGTTTGTTTTGTTTTTTTTTTTGTTTTGTTTTGTTTTGTTTTGTTTTGTTTTTTGGTTTGTTTTTGTTATTTTGTTTTTCTTTGGTTTGTTTTTGTTTTTGGTTTTGGTTTTTTTTTTGTTTTTGTTTTTTTTTTTTGTTTTGTTTTTTGTTTTTGGTTTGTTTTTGTTCTTTTGATTTTCTTTGGTTTGTTTTTTTTTTGTTTTGGGTTTTTTGTTTTTTTTTTTGTTTTGTTTTGGGGTTTTTTGTTTGTTTTTTTCTGTTTTTTTTCTTTTTTTGTATTTTCAAGGATACAAAGTGAGCTCCAATAAAGTTTCCACATCAAATTTCTTGGATACAGTAAATGTCGAATAATATTGCTTATTTTTTTTTTACAGAAGTTACATGCTTTGAAATAAGTTTGAAATGCTGTAAAATGTTCTTTACATTTATATTTTTGACATATCACTGTACTTTTTATTTCCCTATTTTGCAAACAATTCCTATTCAAACAATTTTATTATATTATATTATATTATATACTGTTTAACTGTGTTTTTACTTTCATGGGTTTGAGCCATCAGCTAAAGGTGAAAATAAGAGTACAGTGAAATTAAAGCAATTTACAGTATTCATTGCCACTTTGGCACTAATAAAATAGGCAAAACATTTGTGTTCCTTTCAAGCTTAATGAGTGTGATATTTGAAAGGTTAATCGGGTTTGTAAAGTTCAGCTTTTGTGATCCACAATGCAAAATAATGTGAGGTTTCGTGAAAATAAGCCTATATTTCTCCTGTTTTAACAAGTCACATTCACGTTATATCGTAAACTTGGGCATTTATCTGTCTGCTGCTATGTTTCACTTATTCCATACTATGATGACAGGAATTGGTCTGTGGTTCTGGCACTGACTTAAGACTATAGGCATGTTGGTACTTGAATGAAAGATCTTTTCATTCAATTGCCATCTTAAAAGTCTAGGTAAATATACGGAAAAATGAGGGACTGATATGGAATGAGTTTACAAATACATGTATGTATGACTTCAAGATTATAGTATTCAATCTCTCTCAAGGCCCACATAGAGGGAGAACACACATTATTTAACTGTTTAGTCTTTTACTTGATTAAATACCAGTAGACATCAAACACAGCCAGTGATGACTGATAATGATGGACATTCTGGTACAGTGGTACCTGCTATTTAAGACCACCCATAATACCAGACAAAAGTGATCACATATGACAGGTGGTCTTTCACTGCAGGTAAGCTAGCAAAGAAATTAAAGGACAGTGTCTTGAAAGGGCGGTCTTAAAATCTAGTGTGGTCTTTTACGAGAGGTGGTCTTAAGAGCAGGTACCACTGTATTATCAAAGCCAACAAAAGCATGCTCAATTCCATGCATTCCTTATTGCGAAGTATGATATGTGCCTGAATGTCACGTGACAATCAAAATATAACAGGCAAATGCTCTTAAGACCCTCTCGACATCAATTTGATAACACCAGGTGATCTTGAAAATAGGTCAAGGTCAATGAAAGCTGAGCTCAACCAAGCATCTGGTGACATGCTTCCACTGTCCACTGCGCAAATTTCATAGTGGTTGCTCAATTTTTCAAAAAATTTGGTTGGTATTAAAGGGTAACAGCCTTGTCTATGTATATTGTAGTAAAAGGTTTATTTAATTTCCTCATATTCAGAGTATACATGTAGGCCTACTTTCAAGAGGAAGGGGGGGTACCCCCCCCCCCCTTTGTTTTTGTTTTTTGCAATGTGCACTTGCATATTCAACCCATTTACAATGGCCCATATGGGCAAGAACCTGGCCAGGATCTGTAGTTTAACACTATAATTTTATAAAAAGAAAAGTCCAAAATCTATATTTAAAACATATTGAAAAAGAAATTCGGAATGCAGGAGTTTCAGTGTAAAATTCAGTTTTGATATTTAATGAGTTGCACTAGATTGCATCATTTGAGGTCCAATTTTTTCAAACATTTCCTTAAGAACGGGGGGGGGGGTTAGGGAGGGGAAGGGGTATCCTCTTCCTGTACCCACCCATCTCCTCACACTCTTCACTCTGTACAAATATCCTATGTTTTTTTTTTCAAAAATGTTAACACCCATGCCCACTCATAAAAAATGATAACAATTGTGAATGCCCCCATACAGGAATATTGTATAAGACCAACATATAGGGTTATTTCAGGTCTGATGGGGTGGATCCCATATGCTAGTTCAAGGCTGATTCTTGACAAATCCCCAGTAGCTTTTTGTGGTTTACTGATCAATTAGGACTATGGGTATTTTATTGGTACCAGTAGGATAAAATGTGATGGACACAACACAAAGGGTTCAGATCAGGTTTCCTCACCCTGCCCAAGGAAATGCATGTTAACCTACACATACACTCAGGCTCATGGGCCAGACCAATCCTTTCCTCCAGGTCAGTCCAAACAAACAGCTTATGCTCATTGACAAAGGGGGAAAGGGGGATTTCAGTGTACTAGTACAGAATATAATTTTGCTCCATTACATAGTAAAGAAAAGATAGATATTCTAAAATGATGGATAGTGCAAAGTAAGGAAAATTTGAGGCCTTCCAGTATGCTGCTGCAAAAAATAAAATGCCCCTGGTTGGCCAGTACAGAAATATCTGATCCCTCTCTTTCTGATGGAACAGTGACATGCCAGATCTGTCTGCCCACAAAGCATGTGCTTGTTTGCATGGGGAGAATTCATAACTACATGTACACATCATGTGTGATACATGTTAATAAATTACAAATGACAAATCTAATTCTTTTTCATCCACTTGTTTCTTTCAGTGCAACCCCCAAACTTCCAACCATTTTTTGCCACACTGAATGTGTGTGTCAGTCCATCAACATAACTTCCTTTATGTGAACAGTTTTTTTTTTAATTATTATTTTTTGGGAAATCAACAGTATGCATTATAACTTAATCAATGTTCAAATTTGGCCATAGCATTTATGTAAATCTTGGATTTGTCGCTGTTAAATCAGCTGGAGCCCTGGAGGAAAGAACACAGATACAGGAGACCATCGGTCAGTTACAGTTAGCTGGGGAAGGGAGACCTGTAATTGAGACTCAATTTTGCATTGTGCACAGATGCCAACTAGGAAAAAAATGTGCTTCTCAGTGAATCTGTTTGGCTCTATAGCAGCCTTGACTGGACAGTGTAATACTTGTTAGGCATAGCAGTTGTTTGACGAGTGCCAACATCAGAAATTTTTCCCAGTCTGGAAAGCTGCTACTGAGGCAGCAAATCTGTCTTTGCACTTTTAAAATTTGCACAAATCGAAATGCTACAACTTTGGTTAATTGGATAGGCATACAGCACAATCCAATGAACTGAACCTAGAATGGAACCTCTACCTCTCATAATGTTGACTATATTCAACATTTATGTTGGTCAAGTGTCCATTATTAGCATTAATTGAAATTCTACAACTTTAGTTTTTAGCTCTGCTGACTAAAGGTGGCAAAGCCTATGCGGTCACTCATTTCTGGTTGGCAGTCATTCCGTCGTTCCATCTGTAGAAATTTGCTTGCCAACACGATAGCATGAACAATTTAAAAGTTAGCCTCTTGAAATTTTTTGGACATGCTCTACGAGTGACAGTCTAGATTCTTTACATTATTGGTGATGCCATCTACAGGATTACGTAATATACAGGCCAATAGTGAAAAAATTGAAAACACTCTAGAGTCCTTGATTTGTGATGGATCTTTATAAAATTTGGTGGAAACATTTGGGACGCTTATATGTAGAATCTGAACAGTACTGGTGGCGCTACGTACAGGTGAACGGAAATTAATGAGCCAGTATGTGCTCAGAGTTATCATGAGAAATAATCAAGCTAACTTAATCAAATGTCACAACATATCTGTTTCATGTCTGAAAGTATAGTATTACATAATATGGGTGACATTAGCCCACTTTCTCAAGGTCACTGATGGAATAAATTTCAGGAGATGATTTTCTTGTGATGGTCATTCTATCTTTACATGAGAACAAATAGGCATTTTACCATTATAGGCGTATTATAGAGAAGCACGTTTATGATGAGTGGAGTGCTGGTGGTTCTACCGATGGTTTTCAATGGAACTAACATCATAGGTGTAAAAAAACCACAGTAAATTCAGTATTATGATCATAAATAAAGATGACGCTTTGAAACTTACACCAACTATGTAATTGGTCAGTAATCAACCTTTATGAAAATTTGGATGCCCTTGATCCAGTTTTTGGTCAAAATACAAATTACATATGCCATTGATAATTAAGTACAAAATATTGATATAAGCGAGCTAGGGTTACTAAATTGATACAAAATATGCAATTTACATGAGTATTTTATAATCCATAAATGACCTTTAACCTGCTTGTTTAAAGGTCACTGATTGATACAACAACCCACAGAATACAGATATACCACAAACGAACTACAAAAAAAGATTAAAACATTCATAAATATTCTCCTAACTTTTGCAGTGAAATAAAATGATATGTATACACACATTATCTGATTTATCCTTTTGTCTGTTAATATTCATTACAAACATATTATAACGTAATAAACCTTCCAATAACATCATGCAAATTAAAGCAACCTATATAAATGACCTTTGCATTTTCTCAAGTTCAGAACCCACTTGAGGACACAATTTCGAAATGAAAATGAAGGTGCAATATATAGCCATGGTGCTAGCTGAGCATTAGGTCCATGGGCCTCTTGTTGGTTCCTAGGATGCGTATACAACACAAACATACAAGTTGGAAGTTGCAATTTCACCTCTACCTGTAACAGTATTCAAGATATCCAACATTTGATTTAAATTCAAGTGTCTTAAATTAACATTAATTAAAATTCTACAAGTTGTGTATGCTGCTCATGTGATACATGTACAAAAAAACGGGGGGGGGGAGGCTCTTCTACTTTTTATGGTTCTGAGTGATCACTTTCTTGTGATAGGCTCAATTTGAAATGTGAGCACTTGGAAGATGGAGGAAGGCTTTAAAACTGTATCACCAGTTTGCTAATGCTTTTTCTTTTTTAAGAAATTGGACAGTTTCATCAAAAACTCAAAATTTGGCAGGGTATTATCTCCATGCATGGCATAAAAATTGCCATTTTATATGAAATATCCAGATGTTTAGAATTGTGAAAATTCGGGGCATTCAAAATGTCAAACCTCGAATATCTCAAAACCATAGTTGTATGCAGATTGAGTGAGATAGGTTCCTTGACTAAGCCATGTCTGAGTGCAAACCCAGATATTTTTTTTTTATAAAAAATGTTTTTCTTTCTTTCAATGTGCATGTAAAGGTTTGTGACACTTGCCAATATAATGGACAGTAACTGAAAGTTGTAGAATTTTAAATTATGCTAATTAGGGGCACTGGAAAAATTAAAAGTTGAATATCTCCAAGACTGTTGCAGATATAAATGCCTTTCCAACTTCAATTTGTAAGTTTGTGGCAAAGCCAAATTCAACGAACCATGAACCAAAGTCGTAGGACTTTGATTTATGCAAATGGGGTAAATATGCTAATTGTAAATCTTCACTAGCTTCAAAACTATTATAGATAGAGGTGTCATTCCAACTTCCATTTATAGGTTTGTGACATATCCGCATCATACTGAAACATGAACCAAAGTTGTAGAATTTTAATTTATGCAAATTAGGTGAATACACAAAATTTAAATCGAATAGCTTCAAAGCTGTTATATCTGGAGGTTCCATTTCAACTTTATTATATAGATTTGTGACATAGATGTATCCAATGAACCATGAACCAAACTTAGGATTTTAATTTATACAAACAAAGTGAATATACAAACCTAAATTTTGAATTACGTCAAAATATTATACATAGAGGTACCATTCAAATTTCAATTTGCAGATTTGTGACATAACCACATCCAGTAAACCATGAACCAGAGTTGTAGGCTTTTAATTTATTTAAATTAGGCAAATACACAAAATCAAGATCATGAATAGCTTCAAAACTATTACAGACAGTAGTGTCATTAAAAATTCAGTTCATAAGTGTTTGACATGGCCACATCCAATGAGCCAAGAACCAATGTTATAGCATTTTAATCTATGCAAGTTATTCTAAAAAACAAAGTTTAGATTATGTTGAACAATGGCAAAGTCTAGCATTTCAAATTGTTTTCATTTTGAAGGCACCCAGACAGATTTGCTGTCACACAAGTCCTCTTTTCTAGTTCATTTTTGTTGCATTATTTTCAAGCAAAAGAGTTCACCAAGGCTGCCAAGCATTGTTGAACTACTAGCCGTAATGCAGTGAAGACAATAAAGCGTGCTGGCTAAGCATGCTACAAATAATAATAATAATAATAATAATAATTATAATAATAATAATAATAATAATAATAATAATAATAATAATAATAATAATAAAAATAATAATAATAATAATATTAATAATAATAATAATAATAATAATAATAATAATAATAATAATAATAATAATAATAATAATAATAATAATAATAATAATAATAATAATAATAATAATAATAATAATAATAATAAAAAGGTGGCATAAAAAATGCACTTGGGATTCCCTAAAAAATGTATAAGCTAGATTAATTCAAGTACATGTCAAGTGCCTGCATTTTATTAGCATACTTGTTGTATCTGTATCAGTAAAACATAATACATTTTGCCAAAGAGCCCACTGTACAGCAAACCCATCTCTGGTGAAAGAGTAGCACCCATGTCAACTTTAGAAATGCCCAATCTGGTCTATGTATTCTGACCATCCGCAGGGTCCCTGCAAGGCAGGATATATTTAGCCAGAGAGACAGGTGTAATAAGATCCAAAATGTAGGGCATAGCTGTTTTCTTAATGTTCTGTCCTGCCCACATAATTAAAGCTTGCTTGCAACAATTATCATCTCAGTACCCATGACAGGCCCAATTATTTACTTGACTGATAAGACCACCAGTGCAGCAACCAGTGGTCCATGCTATGAACCCCTGCCATTATATGGGTGTATTTGAAATTTGAAGTCACAAATTTCTTGCAAGAAAGTTTATACTTACACCCATGGTAGGTCCATTTATGAAACTGATAATGGGGATTGGGGTTCTTCTCTGCTGAGTTATTGGTACACCGTTTTATTTTGTTGTGTCCCCCTATTCCATTATGGTAAATCCATACAGTGGTTCCTTCTCTTGAGAGACCACTCAAATGAAAGGCAACCTGTCTTGAAAGACCACTTTTAGGGATACTTTGCTCAGTACTTTTCATATCATTTATACCTCTCATCAAAGACCACTGTCTGGAGAGACCACAATTTGGTCATCCCCAAAGGTTGTCTTTGGAGATAGTTTTTCACTGTACTGCTACATAGGTGTCAACCCTTGGAGAAATCTCACCTTGAGGATTGACTGAGGCAGGGTGCAGGAGGGGAAACCCCCTCCCGCGGGCGGGGGGGGCTTGGTCTGGTGAGCCTCCCCCAGAAAATTTTGGTTTTTTAGGTTCAAAATGGTGCAATCTGGCAGCATCTGGGATCTTCCAGGGCGTAACCGAGTAGCAAGGGGCATCATGGCATCACGGTTATCATGTTATTTTATGACTTTCGGATCGGTAAAAGTCTCTGACACGCTGTAGCGGGCTACAGCAAAGTGACCCAAGCTATCGAATGTCCTGATGTCTGCATTACAGATTTGCACTGTGTCACTGAGAGCGTACACAAGGTAAAATGTGGTATTATGAGAGGTACATGTACAAGTAACTACCCCCCCCCCTTCCAAAAATAAGTGACGTCTGTGAAAAAGTGGTTTTAAATGACCAGTGGTCTCTCATCGGGGTGGCAACAGGTACTAATGTACTCAATGTAAATTATACAATATTATTCAATCAAAATAAAACATTTTTCATGTTACTGTCCAGTTGGATATTCAATTGGAAAATCCCATTGGTCAAGCCAATTGAACTGTACAGTTGGACAAAACAAAAGTACATTTTGATAAACTCTCCACAAAAAAGACTCTTAAATGAAGATTTTAATAGGTGCATGAATGTGTTGATACAGAACACATGTTAACTAGAAAAGCAGATTTGCTTCAAAGCACATCTGTCTGTGTGCCTTCAAAAGTTGTAAATATTGAGTGTTACAACTTTTATCCTTTCGTACTTCACATTACATTAAGCTTATGGCTGCATGCAAATTTCAAAGTTCAAATGACCTTGACCTTTGACCTTCACAGGTCACATGTAAATTGCGCAGTGTTACAATACCCACAATTTAAGCCCAGCATGAACCAAATTGGGTGAAAATTGATCAACTTATGGCAAGATGAAACTTTCAAAGGGCCAAATGATCTTGACCTTTGCCCTTTTGAGGTTACATGTTCTCATAAAAATGTGCAGTGTTGCAATACCTACAATTTGAGTCCACCATCATTAGAATTGGATGGAAATTGGCCAAGTTATGACTGGATGAAACTTTAAAAGGTACAAATGACCTTGACCTTTGACCTTTAGAGGTCACATGTAAATTTCAAAAATGTGGAGGGTTACAATAACTACAATTTGAGCCCAAAATGATAAAATTTGGATAAAAATTTACCAAGTTATGGCTAGAAGAAATCCACCATTGAAAGTGGCCTTTGACCTTGAAATGACTTTTGACCTTGAGATGACCTCTACCTGAAGTGTACCTTGACCTCAAAAATGACATTTTGGCCTAAAATTGACCTTTGACCTTGACATGACCTTGACATTTGAGATGACCTTTACTTTGATATCAAACTCTATATACAGTTCCGCCCGCGTTCAAGTTATCAAATCCCCAAACGCACCAACGCTTCCTAAACGATCCTCAAACGCAAGCGAGAAAACTCAAACGCAAAGCAAACGCGTTGCAAATGCGTTGCAAACTCTTTCTTACAAACGCGTTTCAAACGCTCTGATAATAAAAACGTTTCAAACGCTTCACCAAACGCATTTCAAACACCTTCACAATTGCATTTCAAACACATCCAAACAGGTCAATGACTTTTCATCGCATAGTTGTTACAAACTAAAGCATTCCTAAATGTTTGATAGTGGCAAAATGTCCCATTTCAACAAGCTATGCGTTCAGTTACTTAAACCTAACACAGAAATAAAGCTTTAGTTGCAGGTTGAATAAATTTATTTGTACATGTATATGCACTTAAATGCAATGTAAAGAGGGCAGAAGACTTTAGGGGCCACATTGTTTTGATCGCCCCTCTGTACTGAATTGTTTGACCAAGACGAATGACCAGTTTCGGAAGGAGGCACAGGACCATCCGCAGCTGCCACCGTTCTCGCAAAAACACTATCAAAGATAATGAAAATCGATGTTTTTTATTTTTAGCTCAGCTGACTTGTCAGTCAGCTGAGCTTATCTTATGGTCCTCCGTCCGTCGTCCGTCCGTCGTCCGTCCGTCGTCCGTCAACAATTTACATTTTCGTCTTCTCCCCCGAAACCGTCAGCCTGATCCACTTCAAACTTGGTGGGGATGTGCCTTGGGTAGGTGTCTACCAAGTTTGTCCAAATGGTCACGGTCCATTGATTTTTGGATTTTTAATGAATTTTTTTGTTCTTTTTTGGGCAAATTTTAAAAAATCTTCTCTGAAACCACTCACCCAATTACTTTGATATCACACAGAAACACTCCCTGGGACACCTATTTCTTAATTTGTTGACCAGGTGGCGCTGCAATTTTTTTCTATTTTTTTTATGAATTTTTGTGTGTTTTAGCTATTTTCGACTTTTTTTCCAGAACTGTCCCTCAGATTAAGCTGAAACATGGTAGATATGTTCCTTGTAGAAGGGTCAAACAAAGTTGGTCACTATGTGGGAATGCTGCAGATTCCTGATTTTTAACGACTTTTTCAATTCGGGTACTTATCGGTCAATGCAGCTTTCCTATTGATTACTATGGAAGTCAATGAGCATTCTAATGCTAATTCACATTTTCGACTTCTTCTCCAAAACCGTCATCCAGATTAACTTCAAACTTGGTGGGGATGTACCTTGGGTGCGTGTCTACCAAGTTTGTTCCCATGGGCATGTTCCAATGAATTTGGTTTTTTTTTATGATTTTTTTTTCAATGATCTTTACAAAAGTTTTAACAGGAAAGTTTTAACATGGGAATTTCTTGTAATGGTTATAACTAAAATACTTTTGGCCAGATTTACGTCAAACTTGGTGGGGATGTGCCTTGTGTAGATCTCTACCAAGTTTGTTCAAATGGTCACGCTCCATTGACTTTTGGAATTTTTATGATTTTGGGGGGGGGGCAAACCTTTAAAACTCTTCACCTCTGAAACTGCTCACCCAGCTGTTTTGATATCGTTCATAGACACTCCCAGGGACGCATAGTTCCCAATTTGTTCACCAGGTGGCACTGCAATTTTTCTTTTTTTTTTATGAATTTTTTATATGGTTTTGTTATTTTTCACTTGTTCTCAGAACCGTCACTCAAATCAAAGTGAAATGTGATGGATATGTTCTTGTGGAAGGGTCAAACAAAGTGTTTACTAGGTGGCATTGCTTTAGATGCCTGATTTTTAAGTATTTTCCATTCGGGTACTTATCGATCAATGCAGCTTTCATACTGATTACTATGTAAGTCAATGGGCATTCTAGTGCTAATTCACAGGACAACTGACACAAAATTTACTGTTTACTTGATAACTTGAGATCTGTTTTGAGTTAGTACTGTGATGCTGCACATGTTAATGTTTTTGTATGAAGGTCATGCTCAGACAGTACATGAATGACTTTGACCTCTTTTCTGGGGTCACAGTGCAACATACATGAATTTCACTCTTCATTATAACTTGAGAACTACTTGAACCTTGATGTTGCACATGTTAGTGTTCTTGTATAAAGGTCAGACTTACTCAGACCATGGATGACCTTGATCCTTTCCCAAGTTCCTAGAGCTGCAAGTGTGATGAATGTCAAGATCAGCTGAGCATGGGCTGTTCACACAGCCCTCTTGTTTACCTTTCGTACTCAGGGGAAAAAAAAATGACCGGCGTAACAACAACAACACTTTTGAAGTTTGTCTCCGTCCAAACATGATAGTCTATTGTTTGCTGTGTCAGTCTAAACATGAAATGGCCGGTGCTCGAACCTGCTTCAGTGCTTGAATCTCCTGCATCCACAACCACTTTGAACAACCATGTCATTTTTAATTTTCAATTGCAATAAGTATTTGCTCTTTTCCTATCTCCATTTCTTCATTGTCAGTAAACAAACCAACACTGTCATTCAACAAAGTTTAGAGAGTTGTAGTAGGTCTCCATCAATTTCAATTATTTACGTTTTCACAAAAATTAAAGAAAATCGAAACCGCTGTTCCCCACGTGTGCAAAAGTCCAGGCATGGGGGGGGGGGGGTGTCATGTGGTCCATGCACAGATCATGTGACCTCGCCCACGGTCAAAATGGTGGTCAACATTTGTAACTCTTTCAGTGCACGATATTGAAGGTAATGGTTTTCTGCAATTAGGGCCTACTTTTTTACTGACACATTCCACAAATTATGAGCAAGGAACCGCCAATGAAGGAATTGTATACCGATACGTCCCAACAACATTATGACAAATTAAATAGATTCAGTGAATTGTTTTTTTTAATTTGGACCGGTTTGTGAATGCAAGTTTTCAATAATGTTGACCAGAGCAAAATTTGCAGTAGTTGCGGGCTTTGCACTGACAAAATTAATGATCTGGCCATTTGATTACGCTACTTCATGTCAACATTTGAAAAAATTAGTTTCATTTCATTTTGAATACAGGCACATAAGAAAATACAGCGAAGGAAATCACATTTAATAACGGATACGCTTATTATTTTGACATTATATGCACAGGTAGCCTACATACCTAAATTATTTTTCGGTGACCAAATATACAAAAACAAAAAAACAAAAAAAACAAAAAAAAACAACTCCCATTTTATAGCAGCTATAAATACATGTAGGCCTAGTCATATGTTGAAAACCATTTTTGAAATTTGAACATGAATCTTCTTTGTACCGGACGTTAATTGCCGTTATTTATTAAGATTTTATCACCAAAAAAATTATGATTCTTGGATATTTTGCAAATCAATCGTACAGTTTTTGTTTCTTTGTTTCTTTTTTGGGGGGGGGGGGTAATCCAAATACATATTC
>CAXHWN010000925.1:0-15184 GCA_964020975.1 Hermodice carunculata | reverse complement strand
CCGAAAACAACTTTGCCGAAAGGTCATAAGGTGGAGTGAAATTTCGTCTAAATGATGCTTTGCCAAAAAGTCCCAGCTTTAATAAATGTCAATGCATGATAAAAGTTTCTTTGTTCTTATTTTTACAAATATACTTGGCTCGATTTTTATTTGACATTTTTTTGCCATTGCATCGGCAGATGGTGCATCAGGTGCAAAGAAACAAAGAAAAAAAAATAACCATAGAATACGCTATATAATGACCGGTCTCACCCATGCACAAGTGACGGCATTTTGCCAAATTGTGCTTTGAATACATTACACGTTATCGGTAAGCGGTCGGTATGCACCTAAAAAGTTAGGAATTTTCGACGAATTTTAGACGAAAATTCATGGATTTTAGACCAATTTTCCATTCGACCTGTACATTTTTCAACCAAGTTGTATGCGACAAATATGATTTTCGATGTAACGGAATTTAGACATAATAGAATTTCGACGTATTAAGTTTTCGATGGACTGGTTTCAGACAAACTGTCGTGCACCGCAAAGCCCCATCCAATGAACCATAAACCACAGTTGTAGGCTTTCAATTTATGCAAATTAGGCAAATACACAAAATTAAAATGTTGAATAGTTTCAAAATTATTATAGATACTAGCTTCATTCGAAGTTCATTTTATAAGTTTGTCACATGGCCACATCCAATGAACCAAGAACCAAAGTTGCAGTATTTTACATTATAAAAATTGGGCCTATACATGACATTTAGATTATGTTGATAGATAGATAGATAGAATAGCTTTATTTGGTCTAAACAAAATTACACAATGTGTTACAAGAATAAATTTATATGTTTAAAAACCAGGAGACCATACATTAAGACTCCGAAGAGTCGCTGACATGTAGGCCACCGTAAAGATATACTATATTTAATTACTATATTTAAACTCATACGCTATAAGATTTCTAACACATTACTATAGGCTGAATGATAACAGAGATTACAAAACTTAAGTTGATAGACCAAGTGACAATAATAATACATATGACTAATTTTGTCTGTTGCAGACGTGACAATTAATAATGTTACAGTTAATTTCATAGTGGTTAATAATATGATTCTTAGCATATTGTGAGAAGCCTTTCAAGGAGTGTGTATCAATTTTTGTCATAACTATGTCAGGTAAGTAATTTTCATTAATTAAATCCGGTATTTTATGTCTTAAACACAATCGATTAAGTTTAGTATTTGTAAATAATATTGGGATCACTGGGGTTAAAATAGGAATATTATGCTCTGTTACATCATATCTACGTGGTATTGTTACAGTTCTTCTGGGTCTATCAGTGCGTTGTGTCTGGTGATAGTTGAACATATCATTGAAATAGTTGAATGATTGAACAATGGCAAAGTGTTGCATTTTAAACTGGTCTCATTTTGCAGGCACCCAGACAGATTTGCGGTGAAGCAAATCTTCTTTTCTAGTTAATTATGCATTCCATTGTTGGCCTGATTGTCCAATCAGCTAGTAGCCGAGTCGGACCCACGCCGTCATATGTTTACAACGGATGCCACGGCTAACGCTAGTGATTACAGCATGGATTGTGTTGAACAGTGCAAATCTTTTACCTAAAATGTCACATAAGTAGTGAAACGTGCATTTATAGTTTACTGAAGGTTTGATTTTTTAGTTAAATCCAAGTAATCCTGTGTTTTACTTTCTTATGCATCCACGTGTAATCCGGCCAGCGTGGTCGAGCACAAAATGTAAACAAAGCATGCAGGGTGCGCTTCCGGAAGTGAACCGAAAAAAACCCCGAGTCATATGAACTGGTCTATTCTCCACCATATACGACAATATAGAACAATTCCCTGGTGTACGACCAGACGAACATCTTGAACACGTTAGAACCCTACGATTACACAATATTATATTATTCTCCAGACTACAGCAAGATCGTTTGAAATGATTTATGAAGAGAATGTGTATGACAGCTTTATTTAAACTAATTTTATTTCGTTTGAGAACAAGCAAACTTCATAGACTCCTAGTCCTACATATAGACCTACAACATAGCAATTTATGTTGCAAGTAGCGAATAACAACATGTGTTTATACATGTGCCAGTGGTTCAAATGTACAAACAGTGATGGTGAAATAATTTGTGGTGAAGGCCGTATCTCACTTGGTTGCCACAGCTCTAGACTAGTTGGAGACACAAAATTGCCAGAAAATACGCGAGTTTACGACAGTTCTCATCAGGAATCACACTGAATTATTACCTGAGACATTTGGGCCAAAATTCGACAGGAGTTCGCATACACGGAATATGCTTTATTGTACATAAACTGATACATGGTCAGTATGATGCAGCATACAAATAATATAAACACATGGTTTCACGATGGACAGAGAAAATAACTTAACTAAAAAAACTAGAACATATGTACAAAAAGCCACACCTGTTTGTGGTAACCAAGATGTAACATAATATTAGGTTGTTTGTGGCAGCCAAGATGTAATATAATATTACTATTATTAATAATACGCATTTCAAATGCGGAGTTTATAAATAACAGTGTTTGTCTTATGATATAGTGGTCACCCTGTGAACCAGTCAATAAAAATTTAAGTTTTTCATCCTCAGATAGATTTATGTATTCATAATTTTGTAATTTTACATTCAGGTCATTCCTTGTTCAGAAACATACATATTGCGTGAATGTTGGCCGAAATTTGCGGGAATTTTGCGGGACATTTGCACGACATAATTGCGAATTTCTTACATTTGCGACTGTTGCACAACAGTTGGGTGATTGTCGTGCAACAGTCATGTAATTCGTTCGCAATTTATTCCCAAGTTACTGGCAATTTTGGCGCCCCCGTGCCAGTTCACACCTGTTTCGCGCCCCGAATTTCAAATTCTCCCTTTTGTCTCCAGTCAGTCACAATTTAGTTTCATAGTCGCCAACCCCTCACAAATTTGTTTCGCATTTCTCGCACTTTCTAACTCACGGAAACTGAATTGAGAAGGGTTCCAGACGTGTTCGAGACACTCGCGACGACTCTGTGACTAATTTAAGAGATTTTTTTCGTGCAGACATTTGACGTTATTTAGTGGCAAGTTAGGATGAAATTTGACAAATGAATCAGACAAACAGAAGCAACCACTGCAGCTGTAGACTAGAGAATGAGGAACAGTCAGGAGGAAGGCAAAAAGGACGAAAAACAGATTGAGAGACAACCACAGGAAGAAAAGAAGGAGGGGGAATAAAATAAAGATGCTACTTTCTTGCAGGATTGATATCCGGTCTTACTATGGGACTGCTGTCATTAGATGTGATGAGTCTTCAAGTTCTGAAGGAAGGTGGATCCCCCCGAGAACAAAAATACGCAGCACGCATTCTCCCGCTGGTAAAGCGGCATCACTTATTGTTGGTCACTTTATTGCTGGCCAATGCCGCTGCTGTTGAGTCAATGCCAGTGTTTTTGGACAGGATATCAGACCCCATCACTGCTGTTGCAGTGTCTGTGACAGCAGTTCTGCTATTCGGAGAGTAAGTTTTTTTTCTATGTGTTTCGAAAATGACTCGCCTATGCGATGATTACAGTGAAGAAGATAAAAAATACAAACTGTATTCTCTTTAGACCAGAACAGATATTTTAAATAGGTAAATTAAATAGGACTGAAAAGGGGAAACTATGTTCAAAATGTTCTTGCCATTTTCATGAGACATCAAATTTGAACATGATGTGTTTAAATATATCTGGAATGATACTGTTGTTTCGGATTTTAAGAGAAGAGAATCCTACAACATCAATTTTTTTTATCACAATCGCGACTTTCACCACATACCAAAAACAATGAGAGATACAAAATGCTTATTAAAATTTTGAAAGACGATTGTCTGTGTATGAATGATTATCATTCTTTTGAAACCCAAATCAAAACATTCAAATAATTTCTTAAGTTTCATGATCAACATTTTCAATTAATAAAGATTGGAAGAGCACTGACTAAGTGTGCTGTAGTAAAGCCATTCTTTTTACTTCATACGATTAAAAAGCTGAGATTGATTCACGTTTATAAACCGTGTCCAACACAAACAATGAAAATATTCAAATGAAAGAAATTGTCTTAGAATTGAACAGTCCACATCTACAAAAAAAAAGGAAAATGCCCGTTGCTCATTTTGAGGAGTATTACATCGTTTGGATATATTTTGACCAATGATATATTTGAGTTCATTTTTTTAAATCTTTATTTCAGTCTATGTTTAGCGTGCATGTAAACCTGTCGTAAGCCACAAAGACATATATAGTAGAGGAAAAAAAGGGAGGGGGGGGGCAGAATCGCAAAATGATCTTTAAAAAGTAATGCCTTTTAAAGTGTGTTGCACTAGCTGTTGTCTTGAGTCAAGAGGCTGTGGTGGGCTGATCCCGTACGTGTGGCATCTTCCCACAAAATGCACTTGAATTGCTGTGTTGCATCATAATGTAAAATTTTTTGTTTATTGTAAGTAGTAGAAAGTACTTGCATGACTTGTCCCTGCGTGTCTGTTAATAGATGTTTTAATATCTGTTCATCTTCAGTTACGTAATGAAATTTTAACCGACTGGCTACACAAAACTAGAACAATTGGATGTGCAAGGAACGTCACTGTTTATTATGAATATTGAGTGATTTGAAGCTGTAAGCAACTTTCAAAGACGAAACAATGAGAAACAAATTTATTTTAGTTTTTTTTTTTCACAAGCCATCGGCACTGATTTGAAGTAGCAAAAAAAAAACCTTTTGGAGACAAAACTGTGAGGAATGAAGTATTTTGCAGGGTATTTCCACAAGCCATCTGCACGAGATATGGTGTGGCCATCGGAGCTACTCTTTCGCCGTAAGTATAAACAACGTTCAGAGCACAATCATACATTAAGCGAGAAGTCACAGGCGTCAAACTATACCAATATACCATCGTGCGAAGTTAATAGGCGCTTAAGTTGTACGTGTCAACCCGTTCACTCACAAGGACATGCATGATGATTATTTTCACAGATCAAAATTATAAAATTGTCGGTTGGGGCCCTCATGAGGGTTTCAGGGAACATGGAAACATCCAAATAGAATCAGGAAACAACCAACGAAACACAAGCGACTGTGGGGAACAGTGAAAAACAGGAAAAACAACATTTATGAAAAAGGGAGCAAACGTCTGCGTTTTTACCCCAGCTGTGGTAATGCGATAGGCTTTTGTCCGTCCTTGGTCTTGCACAATCGACATTTTCGACTTCTTTTTTTGTGTAATTATTGCATGTATAATATCTATTGTCATCGGTCATGTAAATTTCTGGTATAATAATATACTCAATTGTTCCATATTTAGACGTACAACTATTTTTATGCCCTTATTCGAAGAAGGTGGGGCATATAGCTTTGCACATGTCGGTCGGTCGGTAGACTGTGGTTTCCGCACAATAACTCAAGAAGTTTTTGAGCTAGGACTTTGATACTGTACAGGTATATCATTCCAGTCAAAAGCTAGGCAAAGAGTGAAGATGGGTGACCTTGACCTAATTTCCAAGGTCACAGTGGTACCTGAGCTAACTTTGGTTTCCGCACAATAACTGAAGAGGTTTTTACGCTAGGACTTTTATACTGCACAGGATTATAGTTCATATTTGGGGCTAGGGGAAGTTTGAAGATGGATGATCTTGACGGCATTTTAAAGGTCACAGAGCCGCTTGACTGAATATGGTTTCATGCTTTCTGCATGATAACTTATACCGTCGAGCTAGAACTTTTATATTGCACAGCTTTCTGGTTTTCTGTAAGGGCTAGGTTGAGTTTGAAGATGGGTGACCTTGACCCAGTTTTCAGGGTCACAGAGAGATTGTAGAGTTCCTGTGGTTTCTGCACAATAACTCAAGAAGTTTTTGAGCTAGGACTTTGATACTGTACAGATGTATTATTCCAGTCAAAAGCTAGGCAAAGAGTGAAGATGGGTGACCTTGACCCAATTTCCAAGGTCACAGTGGTACCTGAGTTAACTTTGGTTTCTGCACAATAACTTAAGAGGTTTTTAAGCTAGGACTTTTATATTGCACAGGATTATAGTTCATATTTGGCTTGGCAAAGTTTGAAGATGGATGACCTTGACCTCATTTTAAATGTCACAGAGCCACTTTACTGAATATGGTTTCATGCTTTCTGCAAGATAACTTATACCTTGGAGCTAGAACTTTTATATTGCACAGCTTTATGGTTCTCTGTAAGGTCTAGGTTGAGTTTGAAGATGGGTGACCTTGACCCAGTTTTCAGGGTCACAGAGAGATTGTAGAATTCCTGTGGTTTCTGCACAATAACTCAAGAAGTTTTTAAGTTATGACTGGGATACATTACAGGTTTATAGTTCTTGTTAAGGGCTAGAAGAAGTTTAAAGTTTGGTGACCTTGATTTCATATCCAAGGTCACGTTGGTACCTGAGTTAACTTTGGTTTCCACATAATAACTGAAGAGGTTTTTAAACCAGGACTTTTATATTGCACCAGATAATTGTCCGTATTCGGGGCTAGGTCAAGTTTGAAGATGGGTGACCTTGACCTAATTTCAAAGGTCACAGAGCCATTGGGTTGAATACTGTTTCTGCATGATAACTTGCATTTTAGAGGTAGCACTTTTATATTGCACAGCTGTAAGGTTGCCTATAAGGGCTAGTTTGAGTTTGTAGATGGGTGACCTTGACCCAGTTTTCAGGGTCACACACAGACAGAAGACCTCCTGTGGTTTTTGCAAAATAACTGAAGGTCAAGTGAAAATGAGTGACCTTGCGCTAATTTCCAAGGTCATAAAGCCACTTTACTGAATACGGATTCTAAATGATGAGTAATTTTTCAGCTATAACTTTTATATTGTCCAGAGGATTTTTAGTCGTTTTTTAAGGGCTAGGTTAAAGTTTAAAGATATGTGACATTGATGTATGATCAACCTTCACTAATTTTGTAAGGTCACGAGTGCCCCATCTACCACTTTCAATACGGTAGCGAGGGCAAGGGTAATGAGGGCGGGGGGCATCTATGTTTTACAAACATATCTTGTTGTTACATACCGATGTACCACACTTACGATTCTTGTCAAATAAATTTGTCCTGAGTTCTGAGTTCTTCTCGAAAACCGCCCGCTATATCTTTTCAAGACTTGGTGGTGATCCAGATTGGGTGGGTCTCTACAAGGTATGTTCAAATTATCACGCATCAGTAATCTTTGGATTTTCACTTTTTTTTTTTTTTTTCAAAATCTTAAAAATATCTCCGAAACCACAGGGGCCAATTGCTTCGAAATTGCATAGACGCATTCAGGGACACTTATGTGGCGCTGTAATATTTTAGCTCTGCTGATTAGTCAGTCAGTAGAGCTTGTGAAATCCGTTTGTGTCCTGCTGTCTGTCCGTTATTTTTTATATGTTCGACTGCTTCTCAAGAGCTGTTGCAGGGAATATATTAATTTTGAACTTATGTGTTCTCCAAGTGAAGTGATGCTCTACCATTTTGAGGGTGATGGTGATTCAATAATTTTAATATTCTCCGTAAATTTTAAAATTAATTTTTCAAAAAAAAAAAAAAATTGAAAGACCTACTCGACCAATTGCTTTGATATTGCATACAGGGTCACCTGAGGTCATATGGTGTACAGTTTATCCTCATCCTTGTTCAATATAAAAGCGGATGTACCAAAAGGGTTGATGTCAGGACCTTTATTGTTGTTGATATATACAAATGACACAGAAAACATAGCTGAGTGAAACATTCGGCAGTTTGCCGAGGACACATGTTCTTATCATTGTCAATAAGTTAGTGTCAGTGAGAAAGTGTTAGTACATGAGAGAAGGCCGGCAAGCTGAAAAGAAGGGAGTTAGATGTCTGTAAGAGGTTGAAAAACAGGGCAATACTAACATAGATGGTGCTTAGGGAGTGACTGTTTCAAAAAAAAAAAAAAGCTTTGAAAGCTAACCAGGACAGGGGCTGCAACTACTGATAGGGGTAAACTGTTCCATTCTGAAAGGCTGCGCGGAGAAAAATCGAATTGGTAGTCCCTGGATATATATCATTTTCAAAGGGAATGGGTATTGCTAACCAGTTAGACAGGGTTTTAATTTAAGGTAGGTATCTGGAGGAATGACAATTAAATAGTTTTCTATTTTATTTGTCATGGGCATCCCGATAGTATGTCTGCGTCGGTCCAGTGTACGGAGGACAGCATGTCTCCCAACACTTCTTATGCTGTTATACCTGTTGGTTACAAATGTCGTAACTAGTGGCATTCAAGCCACAAATAAGAATTTACTTTATAAAGAAGGACAATGGGAAACGCTAAAAGACAGAAGAAGCACACGTTGATATATTTTTCACAAAATTGTAAATGGTTTGACCTCAAATTACTTGCAAGATAGTATTACAGAATATATAGCCATCACAAACAACACAGGACAGAGTGACGAGAATTCTTGTAAAATTCTGTAGAATCAAAGAACGCAATAAATGCCTTTTCTCATCTAGCATGTGGTGCTCATGTAACCTAGATGAAGACATTAAAAATTTTGACTCATTTCAAACATTTGAAAATAAACAGAATGTTAATAGAAAGCATGCCCCCCCCCCCGAATGTGTGACATCTATGGTAGAAACAGATTTCCCAAGTTCACCATACGCGAATGCGCCTGAACTGCAGCCTGCTGCATGCATGAGCTGTTGTTGCAATACGGTTATATTGGCACTTAAAGGTATGCTTACAGAGCGCCCCTGGAAAGTCTATTTTTTGACAGAATGTAATCAATTGAGCGAACTTCGCAGAGAAATTCTTGCGCTTTTCCAACTAGAAATTCCTACTAACAGAGCTATTTTACTGTATGGTGATGCTAAATAAACTATCACTTGATCTGAGCACAGAATTAATCGATAGTGTAAAAAGTGCATCTTCAAAACAAACAGATTTAGTGCAAATCAATTGATTGTCCTTGCCGTTTTCTTTTTTTTTCTTCTTTTTTCATCAAGTGATGGTCTATATGGTGAAGCATACATGTATAAAAAGCTTCACAGCTTGTTTGCTAATCCATTTTTTATATGAATTAGAGAATGTTTAAACCAAAACAACAAGTTTGATTACCGGAAAATAACTTAACGTTCTTTGAATAGCTTAATCGTGTGAGACATTTTGAGTGGGCAATTGGTCATCAAGGCCACAAGCTTCGACAACATAATCATTCCGTGTGCTGTACAGATATTATCACGGAATATTTCAAATTCTAATGATCTATTGCGGGTGTTGCTTGGTTTGATTATATTCATGGTATGCAATAAAGTTAAGAATTTGGCATGATTATTCATGTGTATAAAGATGAAAGCTTTTGAAAAACTTATTATGTGTGAACACATACATATTGTTCCTTCATAAGTTCGTTTATTTCTTTCCAGTCCAGATTTGTAGTGGCTAAACTTAAACTCCAACACCACTCAACCCAAAAACTTCAAATTTTACAAGGGTATCGCTCCAATAGTGAAGATTCGCACATCGTTCAAATAGTGGCAGGTTCAAAATTCTGCAAATTGGGGGCAATTAAGATGGTATGCTGCACTGTATGGTAGCCTATTATGATGCACACTTGGAATAATACATTGAGATCAGGTCAAAGGTCAATATCAAGGAGTGTGGTCAGTGTCAAGGTCAGAGTTTAATATTGGTGTCAGAGGTTACTGCCAAAGTCAGAGCTCAAAGTGCATAGGTCACTGTCAGTGACAGGCCACCGTCAAGATCAGGGGGCAATACCAAGGTCTGAGGTCAATAACAAGGTCATAGGACAATAATGTCAAGGTCAGGGGTCAATGTCCAGGTCAGTGTCACTTTCAAGGTCAGACGTCAATATCAAGTGCAGAGGCTAATGTCAAACGTCAGAAGTCAATCCAGGTCAGAGGTCAATACCAAGGTCGAGGGTCAATTTGGAGGTCAGAGGTCAACACCAGGGTCAGAGGCCAATAACAAGCTCATATTTCAATGTCAAAATCAGAAATCATTCTCAGGGTTGGTGATCAATGTCAGAATCAGAGGTCTTCAAAAGTACTACAGAAGGGGATACCACTGAATCTTGAATAGGATGTATTCATATCTAAATCCGGTCCTACTCTAACACATATTGAGCAAAAGAGGGAGCCACCTGCATCAGGGCAGATCCATGTATTTAGCATGGTCAAAAGCACTTTCTCAACAAAATGAACAACACAAACACACAATAGAAGGCATTATCCTCCGACTGGGATGAGAAATAAAATAAAAGGCATATACAATGACACAACATACGAGATTCTATATATATCCAGTCCTTTGGAGAACCAAAAAAAGTAATAATAATAAATAAATAAACGCAATGACTTAACATCCTGCTGTGACATAGAGAGCATTTGCATGAGGGGGCAAGCCATGTTTTTATAAGGCGTTTAAACTGAAGGAGAGTAGTTACTCCTGCGATATTGAGGGGGGAGAACATTCCATAACTTGGCCACTTGGCAGCGAATAGCGTTTCTGCCATCGATTATTTTGTTATAAACAGGCTGCTCAATCGTATTATCTCTCAGGTTGTAGGGAATATCATATCTTTTAATCAAATAGACAAAGCGAAGGAAACGTTCTTGCATGTTTTCTATTTTGTATGTATCAGTTTGCCCGCATAAGTGCCAAACACGAGGACAATACTTAAAGCTGGGCAGAATGAAAGCATTAAATATTAACATCTGTTCTTTTTGATTTCGTATTGTAGAGAAATGTCTGTATACAATTGTCTGTTTAGCAGCCTGCCGAGGTAATGTGATCGTGTAATTCCAGCTTATCATCTATATAAACACTTAGAAGCTTTACAGATTTCTCGGGCTTGAGTTGACGGCTTCTACTTCAAAGTAATAATTATCAGAGTGACATATACAAATCTTTTGAATGGAACTGCGCAGTTCTTGTATTTCAATTTGTACACAGTAAATTTCGATGGTATCATAGATGGCCTTAGGGGTGTTGACGTAAATTATCTGGCTACATTTCTGGAAACTAACTCCGATTACCAGTGAAGCTGATCCAAACTTTTTTGAACCAAACTTAATCAAACAGTCACCATATTACGATATTGATTAAACTGGTTTCACACTTAAAACGATGCAAAGCTGTTTTACTAAAACCAGTCTTATTTGTGAATCATTAGATGCAAAATTTGAGGAGTTAAAATATTTCTCTATAATTCGATTATTCATGGATGGTTAAGCAGTGCTCTGTGTCAACAGAAACTTGACTAAGTGATAATGCGATCTATCCTCGAGAAATTATATTTTAATCACACACCGGATATGTATATTCAAAATTGTTGTAGTTACAGTTCGAAACATATACATACCACCACGAGATAGAGACGAAAATTACGACATATTTGTTGATGATTTTTTTCCCAGTTCTTCAGACTTTTCAAAGACAGAAAAACGAAGTAGTTACATCCGGTGACGTAAATATTGATTGCTAAAATATATGTTTCTGGTCTATTTTCTTGATACTATTACATCATTGACTTTCTTTCCGCAAATCGCTTTGCTAACAAGGCTCTCTCATCGGAGGGGTACAGTTATTGACAATTTTCTCATGAAATTAATGGATAACAATATAATGCAATCGCATTCCGGCGTAATGATATCAAGCCTTTCTGATAACATTCCCTACTATATATGTTTAGATATTCTTAACTAAACAGTACCAAAATATGTCCAGGTTCGAAACCAGCAACCCAATGCTACAAATAAATTGAAAAAGGCATAAGTTGATGCCAATCTGTATGACCACATCAATACAGACCTGATCCCAGTGCATCTTATTCTTAAATGCACACAACTATTGTTACTCTCTCGGATAGACATCTGCTCACAAGGATAGTTAAATATCATAAACGTGAAAAGTGTCCATGGATAAGCCAAGGAATTATACGATCTATAGCCACAATAGATCGACTTTAATATGTTTGAAGGAAATCCCCCCTGGATAATGAAAAAATATGAAATACGGCTCATAAACTTTAACACCTATAACCAAATTTGAAAACAACAATTTTCGAGTAGTAAAAAAAGATTATCTTAAGTCCTGTTTTTAAAGATATAAAAATGATATCAAGAATACTTGGCTGACTATAAGCAATATATAAAATCGATTGAAAGGCAGTTTTCCCGATTCTTTTAAAATAAATAATGACCCATTACTGATAAATCCATAATAGCAAATAGTTTTATTACATATTTCACAAACATTGGACCCAGATTGGCATCCGAAATTGTTACTCCAGCCGACTGTTCTTTGAAAGATCATTAGATACCCAGTCCAACAGAGATTTATGTTCCACCTCGTCACTGAGGAAATGGTAGTAAATACTTTAGACTCCCATAAACCAAACTATAGTTCTGGTCATGACAGATCATCAATAAGATCGAAACTGAGGTATGGACAGCTGTAACACTGGTCATCAACCAGTCTCTAATTACCGGTATTTTTGAGACATACTAACTAAAAACAGCTGAAGTGGTACCAAGTTACAAGAAGGGCATCTAAGTGGTACCTAGTTACAAGAAGGACAATGCGCCCAGTCCAGGAAATTACAGACAAATTTCCGATGTGCCAGCGGTGTCCAAGATTTTTGAAAGAGTCTTATATAATCAGATGTAGGAATGCTTCAAACAACTCGATTTATTATATGGAGGTCAATATGGTTTTCCTGAAAACCACATGCAGCCTTTGATATTGATTGATAGAATATCATTGGGTATGGATAAAGGAGCAATACCTATCAATACATTTATGGATCTTACTTGTGATTCTTTGGACCACGGCATTTTATTACATTAGCTAAGTTACTATGGCATTAAACAGATTGCTTAGTATCTTTTCAAACCTATTTGAATCAAAGAAATCAGCTTGTTGTCTTTGATAATATTAAGTCCGCGCTAAGATATTCTTGCCGGTGTTCCTGAGGGTTTGATCATGGGACCTCTTCTCGTTCTGATCTTTGTTAATAGTATATCAAGCGTCTGCTCTTCAAATATATATGCTGACGACACAACTTTGTGCACCGCTTTGCGTACTCATATATATCTGAGATCGGATCAAACGAAGAAATGCCCAAACTCATAAACTCTGAACTAAGTAAGATACTTGGCTTAAGGTGAACAGGCTCTCTCTTAACATTAATAAACTAAATTTATGATTTTTCATCAACCGCAACGAAATGCCTCAACTGTTACACGTAAGAGTGATACTGTTAGCATTGAATGTGTGGATGAATTTAAGTTTCTTGGTCTAACTATAGACACCCACTGAAGCGTCCTATTAAAAAAAGTATCCTCTAAAATGTCTCGGACAATCGGCATGATGAATAGATTGAAAAAAAAAAATAGCACATTCTCCAAATTATTTTGAACACGTTAATTCTTCTACGATTTAACTACGGTTACGGTCTCCTTGAGGGGGTCATAAGTTGGAATTATTTGTTTGTTTTTTTTTAAGAAAAGCTGTTCGCATTACAAATTTTAGTAATTGCAGTACACATACTGAAGTTATTTTTGTTGAGTAATTTGACACATCTTGAACTAGTAAAGCGTAAAAAATGTAACTTCTATTGTAATTACCGTTTCGCACACTTAAGGAAGTCATGAGGGTGGCTCCCGTGATAGCGTCAAATTTTCTCCCTGACCGACAAGTGTTCATTATTTATGTAATTCTTATATTTTATATTTAATTTATGGGTTCTTAAATGACTTTTCGTCATATGTACTAAGTCTTATCAATTACTAGATAGCTTTGATTGTGTTCATCTGTAGTAAATCTTCTCAGTTGTGTCACTTTGATTTATAACATAATTATTTTGCATGAAGGGTGGTACACATGCTGGCAATCTGTCAAAGATTTTAATGTGTGTTATCTTGACCAAAATAATAATAATGATGTTTTTCTTCCGTTTTCCGGTCAATTGTTATTTTGTTTAATAGTATATATATATATATATATATATATATATATATATATATATATATATATATATATATATATATATATATATATATATATATATATATTATATGTACAAAATGCTATTTCCCATTGATGTAATTTGGTTAAATAAAAATTCTTGAATCCTGAATTCATAGAGCTGTGGCGGATCGGAGGAGAGGGTGGGGTGGCGGGGGGTTCGATCGAACTTCCATTCTCCAACGAAAATGATACGAGTTATATATCATGGTGGTTGAAAATACATACTTAATGAGCTTCAAATTCGTAGTTTTACCTTATTTTTTAAGATAAATTTGACCACTAAAATCCACCAGAGAGCGCCATTTGTCCTTTTATTTTTTAAAAAAGTTCCTATCGTGGGAAGTTGGGGATGGGGCTCCTTCCGGTAGGTCGCTGCGACATCTCGCAATTCCAATCAACACACATTCAAAATCCCTGTTAAAATCATAGATCTGCCCCAGGAGAGAGTGGCCCAGCTTGAAACATGTCAGGATTTACTTTCATATTATCTTGAAAGCAACTTGCACAGGTGTTTTCAGGGCATCTTTTAAGGATGTAAGATCTCTATCATGGACAGATAAAGTATTGTTATCCACATAAAGATCACATTTGCCTTCAAAAAGGAAGAAGGCATTCATAAAAATGTTATGCGATGTTATCAATTCTCCTACTAGCTTAAAACCTCGTAAAAGTCTTTGATGCAAGAATACCGTCATGTGTAGCATTAAAATCATTGAATATAAAGATCATAGCTACCCATCCATGTATCCATCACCCATACATGTGTGTACGTACGTAGGTACATACGTACGTACGGATACTTCTGGGTACTGTTCCAGACATTTTCGTGGGTGTTTAATTTCGCGCAAACTCTTTTTTCTTAAATTACAGAATTTTTGTGCATTTCCATTTCGCGCAATCCAATGCCATACAGTGTTGTGAAATACAATGCAACTTATTTTTGTGCATTTAAATTTCGCGCTTTGAGTGGTAGCGCGAAAAGCGCAAATTAAATCGAGCGCGAAAATTTCTAGAACTGCAGTATGCTAGACCGTAATTATTCATCAAGTTCTATACTATTTTTGTATGAACTTTTGTGTGTTTATGTCACTTTTGATAAAAGTTTCTCCCA
>CAXHWN010000924.1:0-166177 GCA_964020975.1 Hermodice carunculata | reverse complement strand
CTTGCGCGTAGCGTAACACCATTATTATGAACATCGGCACGACACATAAGATGTCAATTATATTGAAAGCATCTTTGATAAAGTCAAACTTGGACGGGCAAACTATAAATCTCAGAATCAACTCTATGACGAAAAAGACCGCGCAGAAACTATCTATGGCCCGCAAGGCAGGTTTCAATTTTGTTTGGGAAAAGTAGGTGACTTTGTTATCGACAGTTGCTGTTCCGTTGTTGTTACCGTTGTTCTCACGGAATAGCGGATGCGACTCCATGAACAAAATGGCAATGGACAGCAGCAGAAAGATCACGAATAGTAGTGTCCATGCCTACAAAACAACACAAAATACAACAAAACATTACTGGGCAATGCAAACAGTTCAGGCAGACATGCTTGTTACATTGTTACCAGTAACAATATGTGCATATTGTCGCTTAAATAATCGCAACATGAATACATTACTCAGAGGCAGATACGTACATGTCAATTACCCTTTATCAAAACCTTTTGCACTGCACATGTACATGTTTTTACATAAACTGAGACTTCCAAGATAGTATTCATTCATTTTTGCTGCACCTCTTTGTATAAATATTAACTTATTTTCACCTCAAAGACATTTATCAAAAGTGTCCTTCACGAGAACGACCAAAACAACAACACATTTTCTTCCAATGCAGAATAATGACAGATTATGCTGAATGTCACCCGTCGGTACCATAACTTAAGTATTTTGGTCGAAGTGCATATGAAACTGTTTTACCATAAGCATTCACAAAACGTCAGGGCAAAAAGCCACTAATAAACTAATGATACATATGCACCAACCACAACCTATCGCGAAATCCCGTATGCATTATTCACATTTAAACCGACTCTTGCAAAATCTCTGCTCTAATTTGTGCCACAACAAACTCATTGGCCTAAATCCGCATGTATATTCCTTAGCACTGAACATGTATGGAGCTGAGCTGAAACAGAAACTGTTCTGTGCTGGACATCAACCCAAATTGAAAAAGCACCATTGTACATTAAATCTCTTCAGTTTGAAAATATCAATTTTTGAAACAACAGATTTAAGTGAAAAGTTATGATATTTAGCGGATAACCAGGGCTCGGGTTTCCAAAATCGTTTACTTAATGAGTAATTACTCAGACCTGAGAATATTTCTTAATCTCTATGGGTTCTTTACATCTCATTGGCTGGCTCATATTCCAATCAGAAGCAAGATGTGCTGAGAAATTACTCAGTGAGAAATTACTCAGAGGTTTGAGAAACTGGGTTCTGTTACCCTTGCCAGTAGATAATAACATAAAATACGTGGTAAAAACAAATTTTTGTATGTCTGTTTCATTAATTTCCAAAGGGCTTTGGATATGGTTTGTCATCAAGGATTGATAACTGTTGACATATATAGTTATTGGCTGAGTGACTGATCCCAAAGGTTGCTGGTTCAAGACCCGGCCATTTCTTGGTCACAAAACATGTGTAACACTGGAGGGGATATATGTTTAAATTTCGAGGAATATTTATTATGACTCATATATTGTATAACATTGGGGGGGGGATATATGTTAAAATTTTGAAGAATATTTATTATGACTCATACATTGAAGCGCAACTTTCAACATTCCATCAGGTTTATCAATCAAAATTTTGCTGAAAAATGGAGTAAAACAAGGTGGTGTTTTTAGGGCCCACGCTGTTTATTTTATATATCAATGATCTACGTTCCATATTTCAACTTAAAGAATGCCAGTATACTGCATCATGAAGATTTTATTACTGTTTATTATTATTATTCTCCGATAACCTCACTTTATTATCTCAAGCTGAAAGTGGTCTGCAGTGTTGTTTAGAGAAACTGCCATAATACAGCAAAGAATGGTAACTATTTGTTGCTGATGAAAAATAAAAAAAAAAACGTTAAACTATTTTTCGTTGTTTTAAGTTTGCAAACAGGTAAGCAGGAGTAGTAAAACACATAAAATTGCGATTCGACATTTGGTCAAATAGAAATTTTAGGGGTGCACTTAAATGCATTCGAGAGACTAAGGGAACTTTAGTACAGCTACCCAAACGGATGTCAGACTGTACATGTATCTGTCAGAAAACAAAAACATTAAAACAAAAAACTATGGGTCCAATTTTTGTCAATGGATGTGGAGTTTGGGGAGAGTATATCATCCGACCAAACTAACTTGTTATTACCCACCGTTCTCGGTAACTAATTTGAAACACAGTTTGATAAATCGCATCTTTATTTCTTTAAAAAAATGTATAGAAATTAACAGTTAAGCCTGCAACATGACAGTAATAAGTGAAACTTGTCAGTACCCTTCCGTGCCGAGGATTCTCAGTCGTATTCTTTCGTACGAAAACTGTGGTTACACTGAATATGTAGATCCCGAAAACCTTTCATATGATGCTTTCAGAGGCAATCACGAACCGCTGACTACAGGCATATCTCAATGGCTAGCAACAGTAAAAGACTTTGGATTTTATTTGATATTATTACGGTGTTGATTTTCAAGATTTTCCTGCAAATATTATAAGTAAACATTTTGAAGAAAAAATGTATAATTCAGCGGGAAAATAAATCAGAAACACACTTACTACCGGCTAAAACGCAAAACTTACGCTAAGTTTAAAGCAAATGTTGACTTAGTAAAATGTTTTTTTTATCAGCAATGCAGACGTTCGGAAAAGTTACAGAATAAGAGACTCTGATCGCGCCATTGAAACTGATAGACACAAATGACGGGTAAAAAGTACTACATGATCAACGATTTTACAACATTTGTCCGACATTGAGAATTATTTTCATTATGTTTTGGCCTCCTCAAAATTTTCCAGATCCCATAAAATACGTACCGATTTAGCAAAGGAAGCATTCACAATTTTCATGAATTAGACGATGAAGAGAACTTTTTATCTTCAATGAGGTGTGAAGACAATGAAATAATGTATATTTGAGAATCATGTTTGGCTGCCACCATAAAAATTGAAGGTAAAATTTAATATCATCACACAATATCATGTATTTTTATGTTTTCTCTTTCTCATATGACCCCATTGTATATAAAAGTCAAATTTATACATTTCTGTATTGTGTACGGAAGCCATGTGGTATCTGCATAACTTCACTTTTTTATCTTGTAATTACAAGATAATATCTTCTAAATACAAGATAAAAATCTTGTAATAACAAGATAAAAATCTTGAAATTACAGGATGAAATCTTGTAATTACGAGATAAAAATCTTTTAATTACACAACAAAATCTTGCAACTGCAAGAAAAAAAATCTTGTAATTTAAAAACAATGATTGCCACAATGGAGCTAGCAAGGTCTTAAGAACAAAATATAATTATATTAAACTTTTGTTTAAATGTCGGAAAAAACAGATTACGTCCGCGTCCCTTACCTATGTAGAAGGATATTACGATTTCAACATAGTTAGAAAAATAGAGTATTTTTGGTGTGCGACAATTTAATGGGATCATTAATGTAAAAGATGGACCGAAAACAATTTTTTTGTCATTTAACCCCATATTATGAGGGTTGTAATCCGACTGATTTCTTTAAAAGAGCTGAACAGAATAAAATTTACGCTAAAGAGACGAGTAATTTATGAAAATGACACTATAGCAGTTTTTTGCAAATGTCGCTTTAAATGGGTCGTAGCAGACAGATTCCATGCGCTATCATGTCTTCATGCAAGCTTCAAAGAAAAATGGCACATTGGTACAGTTTCGTAAAGTTTGTTACTGAAATAGAGCAATCAAACTCGAAATGCAGAGAGTTAATTATCTATCTAAGCAAGCTACACAGATCTTAACACAAAAACTTTCAAATGTAATTCTGACCTGGTAAATACAACATAGTATCTTGTAATTACAACATAAAACAGTGAAGTTATGCTAACACCACAGGGCTCCCGTAATAATTTGATGCATTTGTGTTGTTATAATGTATGTTCCCGTGTTGTGTCTTAGCTGTGTTTCGGCAAGCAGCCCAAAAATTAGATCTAGAGCGAAAAAGTTCGATCACGTGAGCATGAATTGATTAATATGGAGTGACTATCTTTAACATGCGCCCTATTCGAAATAAAACATCTGGTTCCCTGCAAGTATCTTAACAACACAGGTAATTGCAGCAATCCAGTTTTGCATGCCAACACAATACAGTTACAGCCCACATATTGGATGATTCATCGATATAATGACCTGTAACGGTGTTTAGGCAGGAAACTATAGACGTATACTGTAAACTAACGCCATAACTCACTCTGACTGTATCCCTTGATACATTGTGCCAGGAGCACGGTATCCGACTCGCCCTTCATAAAATTTGCTTGCCAAAGAACGGAAAATATAACGAACAGATGCTACATTGGGTAGAACCATGATTCAATACAAATATTTATGTTCACTGGTCAACAGGTTTAAAAGCATAACTTCACATATTTTCAAAATACGTTAATTTATGCTGTTAAACCTGTAAAACTGTACATTCACTAAATTCCGTGGTATGTGAAGTTCACATACAGCGATGTTAAGTAAATGTACGGTTGTTAGAGCGCTCAAAATTGCATGTAACATGAAAAAAATAATCATCAAACTTCCGAATCACAAATTTAGGATTACTCTCCTGTCTCCGCAATAATAATAATAATAATAATAATAATAATAATAATAATAATAATAATAATGATGATGATGATGATGATAATAATGATAATAATAATAATAATAATAATAATAATAATAATAATAATAATAATAATAATAATAATAATAATAATAATAATAATAATAATAATAATAATAATAATAATAATAATAATAATAATTTTATTCGGAAAACTACCCCTTTACAGCGGGGGCATCAATGGAACGGGGTTTATTCCATGATGCGTCCAAGTATATTACAATAAGCCGTCTATATTACAAAGTAAAGATTTGTGTGTGGTAGGGCTGTATCTACGTTCAGCATTGAGCCGTACTTGGAACAGCATCCATTTACCATTTCAAATTTACTTTTTACATGCGCATGCAACCATCAATCGGCTTCTCATAGCTCCATGTATATATACATATATATTGTCCGTTACATTCTTCTGACAAATTAACCTTCCCTTAACACTAATCACACATACATTTTGGATGCTACCTCTTCAAAATACCAAATCGCGAATTCCGCACCCAATGCCAATGGTTTGTAAATAATAAATAGATAAATAAATAAATAAATAAATAAATAAATAAATAAATAAATAAATAAATAAATAAATAAATAAATAAATAAATAAATAAATAAATAAATAAATAAATAAATAAATAAACAATTTTATTAGGAAAACTACCCGTTTACAACGGGGGCATCGATGGAACAGTGTTTATTCCATGATGCGTCCAAGTATCTCACCCATTTAAAGTTTGCTTTCAACCGGTGTAAACAATCATCAATATCATAATTTTTGTCCCCCGCGCTAAAACTAGAGATAAACCACTCATTGGAAGAAAACTCTAGAAAGCGTAAGGACAAGTACATCGTGCACTTTTGGTTTACAATGTAGAAAATAAATGCTTATCATCGTCATATTTACAATGTATAAAATTAAAGTACACTTCAAAATAGATAAAACTTATATACAATCTAGGAGCTCCATTTAAAATCTATGGAATCTGCACCTTACAGGGAACTGTACAACTCTATTTCTTTACTGTGAACAGGCACAGTTGAAGATATATATACACACATTAGCTTATATATCACAATTAATTTTTAAGAATCTACACAGAAATGTCACAGCCAGCACCTTCAAGAGCTACCATACGGCAACGCCATGCTTCTTTTAGGAAAGTTTTACAAGCACTGTCAAATATATCATATAGCAATCACAGGTATTGAATAGGTTGCGACGAAAGGTGATCACATAGTGCGGGAACTTGCGTTGCAGTGTCACTTTTAAGCCGCTGACATAGAGTAAGCCACAACAGTACCCTAAACAACAGGCAACATACAGTAATACATAACAGTACCCTAAAAAAAACCGGCGACATACAGTAAACCATAACAGTACTATAAACAACAGTCGACATACAGAGAACCATAACAGTAACCTAAACAAACCGCGACATACAATAAACCATAACAGTACCCTTAACAACTGGCGATATACATTAAACCATAACAGTATCTAAATAACCGCTGACATACCGCAAACCATAACTGTACCCTAAACAATTGGCGACATACAGTAATCCATAACAGTACCCTAAACAACCGGTGACATACAGTAAACCATAACAAAACCCTAAACAACCGACGCCATACAGTAAACCATTACAGTACTATAAACAATAGGGGACATACAGTGAACCATAACAGTAACCTAAACAACCGGCGAGATACAGTAAACCACAACAGTACCATAAACAACTGGCGACATAGAGTAAACCATAACAGTTGTATTATATTGTAAACATATTTATTTCGAAAACTGGATAACCTAATAATTACATTGCAACTAATCGCGAGGATCTCCAGTACATAAATGACGCACTTGATATGTACACGACGCACAGGACATCACAAGATCCTGTTTGTTAACAAAATAAGACACTATACAGCAAGTGTAACTACAATCAGTATATGAAGCGTCTTGATTCCGTTATATATAATTGCACTGCAGAAAAAATGATAACATTCAGTTCATTCGTAAGATCTGTACTGCCATTTAATATAATTTCTAATAGTCTATCTGGGACAAGCTGAATCAATAGACTTGGCTTAACACCAGGAGCGAGCACGTTAACAACAGCTTTCATAAGTTTACTCATTTGAGGATTGTAAAGCGGGCAGTGAAAAAAGAAGTGGAGAGAATCCTCGATTGGGTGACTACATGAACAGGCTGCAGATGGGACAATATTTATGTTAACCAAATGTGAGTTTAATTTTGACTTACCCAGGCGCAGCTGGGTGTGAACAATATTAGCATAACGTTCGCCGTGTGAAAAGTAAGGAGGAATATCGTTTTGAAAGGAAAGTAGTTTTTTTAATTTCAATTTGAAGGTAGAGAGAGAGGGTGAATTTCTTACAGCTGGTGGCAAGTCATTCCATGACCTTATGCTTGAAGGGAAAAAAGAGGAGTATAAACGGTCAGTTCTACATTTAATTTGTTTCAGTTCACCAGGATTTCTTAATGGACGGCGTGTTTTAACAAGCACATAATTTGGTATAAGGTCGCAGAGGTATTGCGGGGAAATCTTGTTCAGTATTTTGTACAAAAGTAATGTTTGAAAAATATTCTCCGGGTATAAAGTGGCTCCCACCCGATTTCTGCCAGCAGGCGATCGCAAGAGGTAAATTTTACAGCTTCAGTACAAATCCTGGCAGCTTCGTACTGCAACCCTTCAAGCAAGTCAGACAGTTCTTGGGTGCAGTTATCAAAGAGAACACACCGTTACTTATCCAACGGACGTCATACAGTAAACCATAACAGTACCCTGAAACACCGGCGACTTGGTTTAAACATATTTTATTTCAAAAAATACAGTTGGGACCCTGAAACACCGGTGACTTGGTTTAAACATATTTTATTTCGAAAAATGCAATTGGAAAAAGGCAATGCCCATATTAATCCCTCTCGTGTTATTTAAAAAAAAATATGTAAACAAGTACGAATAGTTGTCGATAAGCAAAGTAGTTGCACAAATATGTAAAGGTCACTCAGTTTAGACAAAGAACAACAGCGGATAACAAATGTTGCGATATCATTAAGTGCCACTATGCCAGATATGTAGATGGATAAAAATATATATTAAAAAGAGAGAAAAAAGGAAAATACAAGGACAACGAGACACAGGACGGTACAATGACGCAGACACAACACTTAGAAGGTACGGACCCACGATATTTACGGGAAAGGTAGGGGACTTACAGCTAATCTTCGGTGAAAAATATATATATACGTGTACAGGTTCGCGCACATGTACCCTAATACAGATACATGTGCATCTGTATGTATGTATGTATGTATGTATGTATGTATGTATATATATACATGTGCATATGTACACAGATACACATGCAAACAAAAATAATAATAATGTCTTTTATGAATTTAATTTAATTTAATTTAATTTAATTTAATTTAATTTAATTTAATTTAATTTACGGAGGTTCAAATCTGCCTGACAGAAGGATAAATTTTGTGCCGATTCAAACATCATTTTATTATTTGCTTTTGAACAACTTTTGCTTCCATATAGTAAGGTATTTAAAATGAAAGGAGCCAGGGGTATTACTACTGACTGTAAAAAATTCCTATGTACGGTGATATTCTGACATTCAAAGAAATAGTGGAAAGAGGTTTCGGAAGGAGCACCACATGTACATGCAGGGGAACTAATTAAACCAATTTTGTGCATGTCGTGGTTCAACTGGCTGCAACCCATCCTGATTCGATCATGTAAAATGTTTAATCTCCAGTTTCCTATGTAAAATAATTCGTTGGGTTTTTGGGTGTCACATCGGCGACTTACAGTAAACTATAACAGTACCTTGACAACCGGTGACATACAGTAAACTATAACAGTACCATAAACAACCGGCAAGACACAGTAAGCCATAACAGTACTCTAAACAGCCTAAACGATTACAGTACCATAAACAACCAGCGACATATAGTAAACCATTTCATTGCCATAAACAACCAGCGACATGAAGTTATTTATAACATCAGCATATATACCCGGCGACATACAGTAAACTATAACATTATCCTAAACAGCCGGCGACATACAGTAAACCATTACAGTCCCATAAACAACCGGCGACATATAGTAAACAATAACAATACTTTGAACAACCGGCGGCATAGAGTAAACCATAACAATACCGTGAACAACTGGCGGCTGGAGTAAACCTTAACAGTACCCTAAACAAGCGGCCACATACAGTAAACCATAACAGTACCCTAAACATCCGGCGACATACAGTAAACCATTACAGTACCCTAAACAACCGGCGACATACAGTAAACCATAACAGTACCTTAAATATCCGGCGACATACAGTAAACCATTACAGTACCTTAAATATCCGGCGACATACAGTAAACCATTACAGTACCTTAAATATCCGGCGGCATACAGAGAACCATAACAGAACCCTAAACAGCCGGAGACATACAGTAAACCGTAACAGTACCAAAACCAACCAGCGAAAAACAGTGAAACAAAACATTAACCTAAACAGCCGGCGAGACACAGTGAACCATAACAATACCCTAACAACCTATGGGATACAGTAAACCATAACAATACTCTTAACAACCGACAGCATAGAGTAAACCATAACAGTACCATAAACAACCGGGGACACACAGTAAACCACAACAGTAACCTAAACAACCGGCGAAATACGCATTCCAAAACAGTACCCTAAACAACCGGCGACATACAGTAAACCACAACAGTACCCTAAACAACCGGCAACATACAGTCAAACATAACAGTACCCCAAACAACCGGCGACATACAGTAAACCATAACAGTACCCTAAGCAACTGGCGACATACAGTAAACCACAACAGTACCCTAAACAATCGGCGGCATACAGTATACCACAACAGTACCCTAAACAACCAGCGATATACAGTGAACCATAACTGTACTCTAACCAAATGGCGACACACAGTAAACCATAATAGGCCTGGTACCCTCAACAACCTTCGCCATATAGAAATCATGATGATACCATAATCAACCAAACTATAACAATACCCCAACCAACCGGTGACACAGAATAAATTATATTTTTAGAGTACCCCCAAACAACTGGCGACAAACAAAGAAAACGTCATTGTTCCCTAACAATAGAGCAAAAGGTACCCAGTTTGGTACAACTCGTTAAAACCAGTGGCACTCTGTCGGCTGACTGACTGTGTTCAGTCACCAGCTTCCATGTATACTGTTATTATTTTATATTTCTATCATGCTTAATCACTAGATGGGTATCTTACACAGGTCGTTAGCAATTATCTTACCCTGCACGTCATCAACTGAAGATAGAGCTTAATGATATCTTAAAACGATAACAAAATACAAGTTTCTGGTTGGTCGATGTCGCAATGAGGCAATTAAAACAATACAAATACTCTCTTCACAAATAGGAAATTGCTCGCCTTATGGGTCTATGGCGATACCGCCGAGATTTGGCAATCGAAAAAATACGAATGGAGAATCAAATTCATATCTGTCGTCATGCATATCAATATAACCATAGATCATCGAGCAACTATAACCTGCACATCAGTACTTATTAAGTTGCGCTGTATTTATACATTACACAAGCACATGTGCGCAATGAGGGCAAGACACGCAGGCAACTTGGGTGACTGTTCTATGATCGTGAAAACCTCAATGCTACAGATTGTTGTGCGCTTACTTGATTCACTTGCTGTGCGAAAAGGGGGCTCCTTGTCTTAAAATGTCCAAGCATGAGGTTTGTCTAGTTTCAAAGCTCTTGTGCAAAAGTTGAAAAGGAAAATATTGCTTGATGATGAGACTGGCTTTCCTGCAAAATGGGGTTCTTGCCAATATTAATCAATACATTTTGCGGAATTGTACATAGTTGTTGCTCCCACTTCACCGCTGTACGCGCTCACGCTTTTCAAAGTGATGAAAGTGTTGCTTTGCTCATACGAGGTAAGGTAACTTCAGAGAAACACCTTGAAAGATGGAGATGTGCCTACACAACTTTCAAAGAGCAATAAAAAATATTCCAAGACGAAACGAGGATGATCTAATGTAAAGATCGTTTGTTTGACCCTTCCCTTTCAGGAAAGACTGAGTCGGCAGCTTATCTTGGTGTGGTAAGTGCCCAACCAAGCCAAGCAAAGTTGATGACTTGCGACATGTTGACTTGTCAAGTATCATCTACAGTTTACATTTTTTTCATTACTGGTGATACAAAAAATAAAAGTATGAAAAACAATCGCCCTCCAAAAAAAGTCTGTTTAGCATGCAAGGTTGAATCTTGCAAAATATTGATTGTTGATAAAATAAATATAAATGCCCCGTCGAGACCGCAATATCCACAGAAAGAAACTACAGTTTTCATGTTCCTCCGTGTGCTTTTTTTTTCCCCCTACAGCTGATGTATCGGCATCTGCCATTTTTGTCCTCAAAACTAACACATACTTCGTATGCTTATTTTCTTATCAAGAACGGTTCATAAAGTTATCCAACAGTTCCCGGGCTCATCTGCTGCACATAATTCGTATTGTATCGAAAGTAATTTTTGACCAACTAGGGTCTCAAAATTGGACACGGCTTTTTGTTCCTAAGATTCACTTTAACAATGTGTACTACCTACACACATACAAACGCGCCCAGATTAAGCGATGTGGAGATTGCCTACGGCGTAGGTGTAATAAGGTATTCTAATGCAGGGAATTCTTTCAGGTAGGTATATAATCTGCACCCAAATGTACTGAATCTGAGTTTCAACTTTGTTACAATTTTTGTGAGCCGAACTTCACCTGGCCCTTAAATGGGGGTTTAGTGGGTTTCAACATGTGTACACACGAAGGTTTTGTGGGTTTCAACATGTGTACACACGAAGGTTTTGTGGGTTTCAACATGTGCACACACGAAGGCTTTGTGGGTTTCAACATGTGTAAATCCGAATTTTACAAATCACCTTAAGTGGAATTTTAGTGATGTGCAAACTGTTATGAATCAACAAAAAGGTAAAAAAGCTATTAAAGCAATTTATATGCTCGCAATAAACAACTTTCTATGTCTCGCATTTGTAGGTCTATGTACAGATTAAACGTGCGTAAGTACTTTCACAAATCTGATCCCAGTGTCCGAAGAAAGTTGCTCAGTCACACTTAGGGTTCGCTGCTAGATTTTTACATGATCACTTTGTCGTGCTTTAGGACTGAATCCATGTACAAGTCTACCTTGTGTGTTTTTGGACCGCTGGGCACAGCTATTGTCCAGGGGAATTTTAAGTTATGCCCTTCATCTCTAACTTTTAAAACGTGCAACGTTGGAGGGCAGATGCAAAGCAGAGGATATTGAGATTATCGGGCGTTGTTGTTCAGCTTGAAAGGGAAAATGTTATTGTGTGATTATCGCAGAGGACAGCTCTCAAATTACCCACTTGAACCACAGTTAAAGGTTCATAATTTACAAACAAGCAATGCGAATGAGTCAGCATGTAGGCGTGAGTCAAACAAAGTTCTCACCCAATGTAAATGAGTCAGAATGTAGGTGTGAGACAAATAAAGCTTTCACCCCCAAGCTCTCACCCTTTTAACATATTCTGCATAAATAATAGGACAAAGTATGCAACAGCACGCGAGCGGCGTTCCTTGCTTTAATGGTATGTAAGCAATATACGTGATGGCATACCAGCGCCTGTATGAAGGGGAATCACAGTGGTAGCCGAAGTACTTTACACTGCGTTGGTTATATGCAGTCTTGGTGCACGGCTGAGGAAATCAATTACCCAGATCACCTGTTTATATGCTGAACATAGTGGATAGATGCGAAGACAAACAAGTCTGTACCTTTGATGAGATAAACGGCATATATCTTAACTCTTTACCTGCTCAAAAAGTTTGGCTGAGACAGATTATATTTAAAATTTCGGCTGCTTAAAGTCTCTGTTTCACTTTTGTTGCAGTGAAAATAGTCTGTAATGTTAATTGCTTTCAGTGCATGGTTCTTATTTCACTATTAGTATTACTCAGGTGAAAATGGTTTGTGGGTAATTTTTAACACATTCGATTTAAAGTTTCTTCTTAATGTATAAAGGATTAAATAGACATGTGTCACGATAATCAGATTCCAAATTAAACATGGTTTTCGCCATTGGAACAATCCAGAAGCTTTTGTTTCCCACGTACTAAACAAGCTGGAACCAAGTTATTATGAGCGAAAAATGGACACTTATGTGATCCTGTCAATTTCACAGAGATTTTTTAAAAGGTTTTGGTCATAGCGTCCTGTCGTTTATAAATCCCATCATTTCACTTCACCCAGCCGATCAAAGCTCATATCGTCGGTAAAGTTATTTACATATTTTCATATTCATGCACATTCGTTGTCAATTGTATTATGTAGCTGCTGATTTTAGCTTACAATCCTTCGGTATTTTTTGTTTAATATCGTAAATAAGAAACAGTGTGAGGGATAATAATTATAAGTCAACTGTCTTTCACCATCATGATGCTATCAACACCTTGAAATAGATTATACTGGCACGGGTACTGGAACCTTTACTAGCAAAACAAGTGATGCCTCCGCAAAAAACAACCATTTTGCGTGGACAGTTAACACTTCTCACGACGATATATCTGCTTATATGTTAAATGGCCATATTTCCTTTTTAAAATGATTTGCAATTCAATTTGTACTACAAGAACAAAAGTGTCATTTAAAATCGCAAATTATTTTTCGACGTTTTTATAATTTTGAAGATTAGTAAAAACAAGTCTGTATTTGTTTTCATTTTGTTTTCTAGTTCAATGTCATACTTCAAGGCCACATCTGTACACGACTAAATCTCCGAAAGGGACTCGTTGTGAAGGTAACGTTGGGACCCAATATCACCTGTATGATTAAACATGTCTGCCTGCATGTCCAGAGTTGCACAGCTTGGAAAAAAAATACATTCTGTCGTATCGACCGCACAGCGCACTTTGCAAGTTCAAACAGAACTGAAACGCCGACTTGATAGTGCTCCCTCGAGATGACCTTTAAGGCAAGGCTGGTGGTGATGTATAAATTAGTAGAGCCTGACTTTATCATGAGACCCCTGCTGTTGACATGGTGCCATGTAGTTTGCAGCCGTCAAAGCCCATCATGGGGATCATCTTGGCGGGCAACGTTTTTCAGGATAACAATTCATTCACCTTTTTTACAACACCTGGTTCCAGCGGTCGGCTCTTTTGATCTTTACAACACGCGTACGTGTCACATCAACGTTTAACTTAGGAAGGTTTTTAATGAAATCTAAGTTGAGGACCGAGTAGAAATGTGTAACAGAAATAGCATGTCAGCGTTTATATATGCGTTTGGAGAAGCAGCATGCTCACATCTTTAAAGACCTAGTACCAATACGAGATACACTAAAAAGGCATATTAAGTTGACAAGAACATATCCAAGGCTACCGACTTAAACACGTTGGTGTAAACTTAATTCATTGAAGATCGCGTGAACGATTCGGTCTTCAGATTCTCTCTTCACAAACCAAGGTCCATGGTTTCCCTGTTCCGCTTAAAGCGGGCTCGGAGACAACATGTTTCATGTCAGTTTCATATTACTTTCTCTGATCCTTCGGCCAGCTTATGTCCCCATGCTGCCAGTTCAATTCAATTCAATTCAATAGTTTATTTCCACAACAAAAGTTTTGTACAAATTATAGATACAACAAAATAATAGATGGCTAGAAGGCTATGCCTTGTACCGCCATCCAACAACTGAAAATAAAATATGTGTTGGGATACATGTGCTTAAACCTTGTTAATAAAGATTAAATTACAACATTACACATGAGAAACATAATAATAATCAAACAAGTTTTAAGTTGACATAAATTAAGTATATGAATTATAACAATTTCTCTGTAGTACAAAAACAGGGTGAAGCAAAGTAAAACTCTTAACAAAGACAGGAAGAAGTAGACATTAACTTATCTGTGTTCTGTTTTTGTGTTCTATGGGTATATATGTGCGCATAAACATCAATATTCTCATCAATTAGCCAGTACTTGAGTTTATTCTTAAAGGCAAAGAAGACAGAAAATGCATTTTTAATTTCATAAGGCACTAAATTATATAATTGTGGACCGGTATGGAGAACACTTTGGCAAAAGTAATTTGTTTTATGTTGGGATCGAGATAAGATGCTCCGATTTCGTGTGTTATAACTATGTGTCAAAAAACAATTTTGAAAACCAAATTCTATGGAGGATGTACCACTCAATTCATTGTAGACTAACAAACATATAGTTAAAAGATATAATTTGTAAAAGGGAAGAATTTTGATGTACTTAAATAAATTTTCTCTGCGTGACATTGGGGATGTGAAAAGGTAATAATTCGTATGGCTCGTTTTTGTAATATTAAAAGTGGTTCGACATGAGTTTTATATGTTGATCCATAAGCTTCAATACAATACAAAATATGTGGATGAATAAGGGCATAATACAGCTGACGTAAGATGGGAAAGGTAAGTAAGTGTCAAACTTTTGAAAGAATGCCTATAATAGGAGCTGTTTTTTTTTTTTACAAACAGAATTAATATGCGATTTCCATGTAAACTGCTGGTCGATATAAACACCTAAATATTTAATATTGTCTAATAGAGTCAAGGTTTTTTGCTCCTACCATAATATTAAAATCAGCTGGTATTTTCTTGTTTTTAGAGCGTATTATAATACAATTTGACTTACTTACATTTAATGCTAGTTTATTAACATTGAACCAATCTATTAGGTTAAGCAAATCCACTTCTGCATTACGTTTTAATGTATCAATATGTTTACCACTGTAAAGAATGTTAGTATCATCAGCAAATAATCGTGAAATTCTATGTGTGAGACAATTTTGTAAATCATTAATATATACAAGGAACATTAAAGGACCTAAAATAGATCCTTGTGCAACACCACACTGAACTGTTATCAACACCGACTTGCTAGATCCTATCTGTATAAACTGTCTTCTATCCTGTAAATAAAGTTTAAACCATTCCAAAGATAATCCTCTTATACCATTATGTTCTAATTTTTTAAGCAAAATACTATGATTAACGGTATCAAAAGCTTTTTTTAAATCAATAAGTGTTCCCAAACAAATTTTACTTTTTTCCAACTGTTGCTGAACAAAATTAGAAAATTCACAAATTGCTAACTTTGTACCTAAGTTTTTCCTAAAACCAAATTGTAAATTGTAAAAAAAAATTGTCTTATTTAAACATTTTAATAATCTATTTGCAATACAGCGTTCGAAAATTTTTGAAATTGTGGGAAGAATGGAAATTGGTTGATAATTGCACATAATCTTTGAATCTCCTTTAAAAATGGGTGCAACACGAGCTATTTTCAGTTTATCCGGGACATATCCCTGAACAATAGATAAGTTAATAATGTGAGTTAATGGTTCTTGAATATATATTGTTTTGCATCTTTCAATAATCGAGAATGGATTAAATCATGGCCACATGATTTATTTACCTTGATTTTACCCAGCAATAAGGATATTTCACCTTCTGTTACTGGCTCCAAGTATATGGAGTCGGTCATCCGTGGTTCTAAATATTCACTTACATTTTTCTTGTCACCTCTCAACTCAATTGAGTCAGACACATTTTTTCCAACAAACACAAAAAAAGCTATTAAAATTCTCACACATTTCTTCAGTATCTGTAATTACACAAGGATAATCTCCATCACCTTCAATGTGGATCTGTTTAGGAATATTGTTAGCATTCGACTTTCTTTTATTTACTGCTTCATATATTGTTTCCCAAGTTTTTCTTTGATCACCAATGTTATTCTGGAATTTATTTTCAAAATAACTTTTTTCAGATTTCTTCAACAGTAGTTCTAACATGTTTTTATATTGATTATATTTCTGATTTACAATAACATTAAATGGTTCATTTTGGGTTTTAAAGTACGGCTCATTTTTCACATTTATTGATTTAAGTAGACCCTCAGTAATCCAAGGTTTTTTAATTTTTGATTTCTCATTCTTCGATTAGACAATGTAACTTTCACAACATGACAGAAACTTTTCACAAAACAAATTATATTCACCATTCACTCTAGGACTATTAATCACTGGATCCCAGTTTACTTCCCTCAATTTCTCATAAAAATCATCAATATTATATTTATCAAAATTATATTTTTCATTATTACTAATCGCGTTAAACTTCGCATCGATGTTTTGTAATACAGAAAAAATTGGTTTGTGGTCATTTGTATCAGAGCTTATTGTACCGGAGTCAACAAAAGTATCCGTAATATTGGTAAACATATGGTCAATGATAGTACTGGTACTATCAGTCTGTCTTGTTGGGATATTAATAAGAGATCTAAATCCTAAAGAAGTTAAGGTACTTAGATAAGTGGAACCATCATCACACCCTATGTAAATATTTAGGTCTCCAACAATTATTACCTTGGAATTGTTTGTATTTAGATCATTCAGTTTACTATACAAATCTTCTGTAAATTCTCCAACATTCAGGTTAGGAGGTGTATAAATAGCCCCAATAATGATCTTACCCCTGGTACAAGCTGTTTCTATTTCGCACCACACTGTTTCACTTTCAGTTATATTAATGTCACTTCTGCACTTATAATTACAATCTTTGTGTATATATACCGCTACTCCTCCGCCTCTACCATATCTGATATAGTTTTCCATATTGTAGTATGGTATCTGTAGATATTGACATTCTGTCAAATTATCAATCCAAGTTTCGGTTGTCACAATAATGTCAAAAAAGTAATCCAATGATGTAAGAAGATGTATAAATTTATGAAAATGTTGCTTATTTTTCAGACTGCGGATATTCAAATGGAGTAAAGATAGTCTTGTCCCACAGTTTCATTTTGAATAATGGTCTGTGTAAATAGATCCGGTCTTTCAAGTTCAACACAGTTAGTAAAATCTGGGGTGTACTCCTCCTCATCTGAATCTGAATCAAAATCAATATCTAATGTGCCATATGTCGTGTCCGATGTGGTACTATTATTTTGTGGTCTCGAAAAAATTGGCATCAAGTTTACTGATCAAGGTAATTTCATATATTCAGATTTAAGTCCTGTATACTGTTCAAACAAATCAAGTAATTTGTTGAAGTTGGTTCGCGGATGTTATTTTGATGGCTGGACATCTATCATCCTTCCGTAGAAAGATGTTTCCATTTGTCACCCATACATATTTGGCATTGATTTCTCTTTTCCGAGCCCTTGCAGCACTCAAGATCTTCTTGTTTTCCACTGTCAGATGATCATTAATGTAGACATCCTGGTCCCCACATCCTGTGCCATTGGACAGATCTTTTGCTTTAATTTTCCGTCCTTTAGCTTTGGCCATAAGAGCATCCATCAAAGTTACTTTCCCTTGCTTTAAGTTAGGTACTTTTCCCATGTTTCCATTGTTTGTTTGTGTGTGTGTGTGTGTGTCTGTGTCTGTGTCTGTGTGTCTGTGTGTCTGTGTGTCTGTGTGTGTCTGTGTGTCTGTGTGTTTGTGTGTTTGTTTGTTTTTTGATTTTTTTTTTGGTTTTTTTTTCTGCCATGTTCCCCATCAAACACGCTCCAGTATTGGCGATAATTTTCTGTAATTATCGAAAAAGGAAACAGTAGGATGGTGTTGTACTCTGCCAAAACATTCTTTCACTTCATTGTGACACTGTAATTTTATTGAAAGTCAATTATTGACAGGGAAGCCGTCAGTAAAATATTACAAAAGGTCAAATATATTTTACCCATGTATCAGTTTCATCTCCCGGTAAAGATCTTATGGCCCACCTTTGCGGCCACGAAAGTATTTATCATAATAAAATGCTGATGCTCGTTGGAGCAAGCTGCGTGTTGTTCTGCAGAGTGTGAGAAAGCCACTATCTACACATATATCAGTGTCTTCTAAGAACCCCACTTTATTACCCACCCACCCATACCCACTTTTTAAATTACCTAATATAAGAATATTATAATATCATTGACTGCAAGTACCAGTGAGCTTTTATATATCAGGTCACCTGACCGATTTAGATGTATTTGATTCAAGTCGCCAAAAAAAACTGTCTCCTGTAAAATCAGTTGGGAAATTTGCATCTTATGGTTTATCACGCCGATTCCGCCTCGAAAGACGTAATTCTAGACTCAAATGACGTAGATGTTCAATTGTCTCAGCCAACAACTTTAATTTTTGCACGACATACTCTGAGGCCAGCTGAAGCTATCTGCACAGCAGTACAATATGACCGAGCGGGGTCAAAATCAGATTTCAATGGTGCGGCGATATATTCATGTCCACTATGCTTTTAAAAATTATGAATTATGAATTTAAATAATGCTTGATACACGCTTAACTTTCTTGAACTCTCTATGCCCCCCCCCCCTTCAGAAAATGATAATAGCTTTATTCTTAAACTGCCCTCTTGTGGGCTTCATACAAAACTTTACAGATACTTCAGCGGGATCTTATGGACGGACTCAGGCAGCCTTTAAGTTCCTCAATCATTGATTTAAGATTTCACAGGGGTAATTATGCCTGTGCTGAGGTAACATGATTGGAGAGTGCCAATAAAATATGAGGCCTAGGGATGCAAGTGGCCGTATATTAAAAATTTTGCTACCAGAAAGACAGATTTTGGCTTGATAGAGGCTGACATGAATATTATGAAGGTATGTACACTGGTAGCAGTATACACAGTGATTCAGTTGGAGTCAACACTGTGTGCTCGCAATGATACTGCAAGTAGTGCTACGCAGAGCTGGTTGCCATGGCAATTTGCTGAAAAAATTCCCATTCGTGCCCATGTTTTCTGGTGTTTATTTGATGTAAAAAATTCTTACGAACATTTTGGTGTATAAAACATACATGTTTATAATCCATTGAGTGAACTAGAAGGTGGTAGCTCTGTTGGTCTGTGTTTCCACAGGCTGAATTACTGGCGTGAAACCTTCACGCCGGGTCGAAAATTTCATGCAGCAGTTGGTGCTATCAGTGCCTTCTGATGGAGTACGTTACCTTGGAAAATTTTCAGAAACTAGCATCTATCTCGATTTGAGACGACCGCAACTTCTCGCATTTTGTTTAAACATATTTATTTCAACCGGATCGCCCTGTAGTACTTCGAGATGTCACTAATCGAGGGGTTCTCCAGAACATAGAGTGACACACAAAATGTATATTACAAAACACACAGGATAAAACAAGAACAAAGTTACCCAATTAACAGAGAAGCTGTACACATGCTTCAGATTGTACCCTGCATACAAAAATCACAGTAGTAGCAGTCACCAAAATGCAAAACAAAGCAAAACAGTTCACTGCAGGTAGAATGTACACATATACGTCCCTGTTCACAATAATACGGACTAGCGGTAGGAAATTTCAGAAAGGACATTTGGGAAGTAAGCATTATGTAAATCAGCGACTAACTCATTAAAAATTACTGTTTATGCATAACAGAATTAAGAGATGAAGCGTCTTGTATGTACGATGTATCTGTGGAAAGCATCACAAATTTGTATGTTGAAGGGAATGGACAGTTGGTCGCTACCAAAGAGAAGAATATGAGCTAGTCTGTCACTCGCTGTGTGTATAATCAGATTCGGGTGAAAGCCGGGAGCAATAATAGGGATGATTCAGTTGAGAAGTCTAATTCTATAAGTTGAATACTTTGGACAAAGGAACAGGTAATGTTGCAGATCTTCAGTGGGGTAGGAACAAGAACATGTAGGTTGTGGGATGATGTTGACTTTAAAGAGATCAAAGTTAAGTCTCGAGAATCCAAGACAAAGCTGGGTATGACAAATGTTGGCAAATCTGTGTCCTTGGGTATAGTATACAGGAACATGATCCACTGCTAGTAGTGTTCCTTTCAGCTTTGATTTGAATATTTGGAGGGAAATTGAGTCTGTTATATCGGAGGGAAAATTGTTCCACAGTTTGATTGCGTCAGGTAGGAAAGATTTGTCTAAGCGGTTAGTTTTGCAATTAATGGGACGTATGGAACTAGTATGGCGGAGGTTTCGACCATTAAAAGTAGGAGGAATTAATTGAGAGAGACAGGAGGGTGTTAAGTTGTGATACATTTTGTAAAGAAGAAGTAACTTAAAATGCTTCCTCCTGCTGGCGAGTGTTGTCCAACCAAGTTCACGTAAGAGATTGGCTCGTGATGTGTGCCTTAATGTACCTGTGCATATTTTGACAGCTTCAAACTGTATGGATTCAATGAGATCAGAAAGCCCCTGACCACAGTTGTCAAAGAGCACACAACCTTATTCAAGAATTGGTCGAACCATAGTTAAATAAAGTTTAATCAGAGCTTTGCGGGAAAGTTTATATTTGAATCTACGCAGAAGGGCAATTCGCTGGCTCGCTTTGGTAGTAATACGAGTAATGTGAGCATGCCAGGATAAATTGCTACTGAGAGTAATGCCAAGATGAGTATGTGAGTCTACCGTAGGTATTTCAGAGTCTCCAAGACGAACGGGTGGATGGTGTGGTTTAACAAGTTTGGTTGAAAATATGACAGAAAGAGACTTTAAAGCGTTAAAGATAACACGCCGCAACTTTCCCCAGTTATGTATAACAGAGAGATTAATATTCAAGTGATTAGAAGTTTTCGATGGGGTTATTAACAACTTCAAGTAGACTGGTGTCGTCAGCAAAAAGTCTGACATCACATGTAATATTGTCAACTAGGTCATTAACATAGACAAGAAAGAGAAGTGGACCCAAGATGGAACCCTCGTATTATGGTCTGACCTTGATTTATGGATTGCGTCTAATTACTGCTCACATGGTCTTAGCATAAATAGAAAAGGTTACGATAACAGAAAAAAATGTCATCGCCGCAAAATCCATCTCTCCCTTTATACACTTCACAATCACAAAAAACGGGGACAAGACGATTCAACACTCCATTTGTCTGTGACGCTTGAGTTTCGGTGTGTGAAGCGTGACACACGCCGTGTATATCAATTGCACAGCGCAACAAGCACTCCATATCATGGAAGACACAAAAAATATGCTATGCATAATTTATGCAACAATTTTATGCCATAAAATTGTTGTGCTCATTCAAACAAATGACCGTGGCAATTGCAAACTCACAGATGTTTTGTTTGACATATTACAAAAAGAATAATAAACATGAAAACTGTTACAACGCATAGGGGAAGGTTGATTTTACGATTGTACATTGAAGCAACGAGATTACAAAATTATGCAAGAAAGTCACAACAAAGACTAAGGACTTAAAAGCCGCAAGCGGGGGGGGGGGAGCTTATTAGGTATGGTGACAAGGTGACGTTAACTGTGGCTGCACGGCACTGAAACAAAATTTAGTAAGTTGCGCGACAAAGTTGGCAGGTAAACAAATTATGAAAAAACTTAGCAATTGCAAAAGTAACAGTTTGGGATGATGCAAGTTTCCGAATATCTACCAACAAGATATAATTTAACATCATGGTAAGAGTGCCCGTTGATCTTTCAATATTAGCCCCAGGCGACTCATATAAAAGTACGGAATTTATCATCGAATGCAGTTTTGCATAGTTTGTTGAGAGGGTAATGGCTAGTCTGGAACTTCTCGACATCTCGTTTGGAATGTATGGCCGGCTAACGATGGAGTAAACATGTTTTCCAAAAATAAATAGATGTAAATAGTGTTCATTATATCGGTGGCAAATTTGTAATGCTCTTATGTGTAACAGACCTGGACTTTAAGTTCCCCGTGTCTCTTGAACAAGGATTTGCTCAGCTTGCATGTGCATAAAAGACAGAGTCGGTTATAAGACGGATTGCCTTCTTCTAAAGTTTTATATTGCGCTGACAAGGATGCCCCCCAAAACAAGAAGAGGGTAGTTTAAACAAGGCTAAAATAGTGAATTATATTGGAGGAAAATGCCTTGGACATTCGGTAAAACTTTTGTAACCATTTCAACAGGAAACATTTTCCTTGCTACTTTTTTAAGTGGGAATTTTTCAATTACCAATCTTCCTAATTACAAGTCTCAAGACAATGTCCAGCCTTATTTATTATTATATTGCTCATAGTGAGATTTGAGGACATTTTGGTAGCCACACATGTTATCTCTCACATGTGCAAATTTCGTAGTTCTAGCCCCAATACAATACAAAATATTACCAAATATTTTCAATGACTGTTTCACCCGGATATTTCTCCCAAACGAATTCTGTGATTTTAATCAAATAAAAACTGATTAGATATAAAATTCTCTGGACCAAAAACATATCTGGGATTTTTAAAAGAAATGGTCCGTTCTTTCGAAAATGCATACTAAAATGGAGAGTCCACAAACTTTATCAATCCAACCATTTTCCAATTTTGTCATTTAGTCTGCCACACGACACTTGATTAACCTTATACCCTGATTTGAAGACCTGGGGATGGAGTTACCAGTAGCCAAAGGGAGGGCATGAATATGTGTAATCATAATCCAATATGGTGGCATGGGGACATGTCAAAATTATCCCCTAATTTTCATATTTAACAGGTCACAACCTATTGTATCAATTTAAAAAATGGTATATTTTGATCTTGCAGCCGATCTATAGAACCTGCTGGTAAGTTTGAATACAAAAGTGTAGCTATATACCGCATAGGAGGATTGAGATCAAAACATAAAGTATCCCGTATGAAAAGGTACCCCCACGATGATACGGCAACTTCTGCAAACAGGTGAAAATATATATGTACCTTTCTGAGCTCTCGGTGGGTTGGAAGTCCATATCTGTAAGTTAGTTTATGAGAAATGAACCCAGAAGTAAAATAATCCGCATAGTCATGTTTTGCGTTATCCACAGTTGACACATGGAGCATTTATCGGTCAATGCTGTTTCTGCCCTTGAACATGGGAAAGATTCCATCGTTTGATATCATGACCACACCCCACTTTTTTTTTTCAATGGAACCTACCCACATCCACATTTACAGCTAGCCCAGACTGACCACTTGGTAGTAACAGGGGCAACAGGACCTAGGTAACAACGTAGCTTTAATTGCACCGCAACCAAGCCACCCCTCCAATTTCACAAGGAATATGACCAGGACTGCCAAACATTACCTTACCAAGCGATCGGTCCACCCCAAACCCATGAGTCTGGTGTCAAATGATAGGAAGGAATTTAATTACTCTAGACTATCATCATAGCATGGCATGATGCAGTGGAAAACTAAAATAAAGATTGACATTTTTGTATACACCCCCTGGTGGTGGTCCAAGCAAAGCCCGATCTATAAGGTCGTATCACATGCCCCCACGCATGGGCTGGTCATGGGAACTAGTACCTCTGCAAAATACGGTAATGTCAACCATATGCGGCTGGAATATTCAGACTTGAATGAACCATCTGTATATATACCATACATAAACACCTGCGCTGCTTTGAACTGGGTCCATGTATATATTTTTTCCAAATATCAAGGTATCATTCACAGTTACTGATAACAGATAACAATTTTGATCTGAAAATACCAATTTTAGCATTTGTTACAACTTCAAATCAGTTTACATTTATTTACAATGGGAAATATTGCAAAACATCTATAAACGTGGACAACTACTTTGATCCATGTAATTGGTTCTTGACTCAAAGTACCCGTCATTCAGGACACCAGATCGAGAGTGCATGCGACTGTGCTGAGACTAAATTAATCTAGAATCCTCTTGTGTGGCTGGTTGATTGTAAACAAAACAGATACAGTAATGAAAAATCTTTGCTATTTGTAAATGCAAAAGTTGTGATCGTAATAGCGCAAATTTTGCAATTTTATGTTGAATATCTTTCGAGAATATCCAAAATTAAACCCCACAAAATGACCAAGAACGCTTGTGTTTATACATTAATTTTGAACTTGGAGGTCCGTTTTGAGTGCAGACATATTTTGCAATACATGCTGTTTATTGGGTAATAGAGATTTACAATGCTGGGGATGCATGTTTCTGTGATACTTGGCCGAAAAGTGAAGTCTCTTTTCAAGGTTGAACATCTTAATTTCGTTCTTTTCTTTGATAGGAAACTATCAAGATTGAGACGGATATTTAAATAACTGGGACGCGGATATAAGTAAAAAGTCACGTATCTGCTTTTTAGAAGATTAAACAGCCACTTCGCTGTAAGCCAGCTGTGTACTATAATAACTCGTGATTAATATTTTCGGACAATTTAGCACACCTGACACAGAACGAATTTTGTAATGAAGAGCACAAAAAGTTAATAAGCACCAGCGGATGGGGGGGGGGGGCAGGGGATCGAACCTCCATCTGCGATGTAAAAAAAATGGAGAATAAAATGACTAAAAGATTGGAAGATAAAATCAAACAGTTTGGCCTATAATAGCCGCTTTCAAATTAAATTTACAGTCTGGAGGCATATCTAAACAACTATGATCTTTTAACTGTTCATACTTTCATATATAGTCGAATCGTTACGTTTCAATATACATTATCCGTGGGGGGTTTGGGGGGGGTATTAAAATGCTATATATTACATCAAAGGTTTTGTCTACGCAATATTGTATCTCATGCTACTGAAGTTGCCATCATGGTTTTGACTTTTGTCCATTTTATTCTGAAACCAGCGACAAAACTGTCTGATCGCTAATTCAGTCACAGGAGGCTAGTTATTTCGCCATTTAACATATTCTGATACGTACCCGTGTAGTTTCGTTTGGTGCAACTTTAGACCTGTCTTTCTATTAATCTTTTCTTTTTAGTTTACGAAATTATATTTTTTTTTTTGGAATTATCTAGTCTTAATCTATCAGTTGGGGGACATGTCAAAGAATAATTGTGCCAATTTTTATATATATTGTGAAACATATGCAAGTGCTTTGAAGTGGCTTTCTTTTTTATTTTGTGCATTTAAGAATAGCACCCTATGGAAAAAAACAGGGAAAACAAGATCAATGTCTTCGAAATACTATGAAACTTAGCAGTATCCCTGAAATTGTTCTTATAAGCATCAGGTGTTAAATTACGAGACTGCAAAGTTAAAATTTGGTGATTTGCATATCAAAAACAGAAATTTTCAAAATTAAAGAATTATATCCCGGTATAGGCCTAATAGGGACAATTTGGAGGACACTTTTGAGGTTCGTATTGTTTGGAACAAAAGAGAATCAGTTTTAGAGCTTCGGACTGGATTTTACCGAGAAATAGATCAATTTAAAATAGGTGTCCTCCTATATTTAGTTCTATTATGATGCCATCTTTATTCACTTGTCACAACACATGTATTTCGTTGTTCCATACGTGCAGCAATTGTTAGAACAAGACTATGCAAATTCAACACTGTACGCTACACCAACATCAAAAAAGCAGCAAAAACGTAGGTATACACATTTTGTATCTCGATACCTTGCGTTACTTGAGAACTCGAATTTTGACTTTCAGAAGTCTAACTGGGAGTGTATACAGTACTAGTAATATCATTGGAACTTTTTAGTTCTTATGTGGTTTAGTTGTATCGGCACTATATGGTTTCTCTCTCAATACATAATTGAACACCAGAGGCAGCACAAGGAATCATAAGGATACAATAAGTTTTTTATTCAGTCTTATGGATGGTATTTGTATCCAGTGGCATCACAAGTTTCAGAAACATAGCTCACCAAAATATTGACTTACACTCTATAGATTTGTATGTTCTGAACGCAAAAAAGTGTGTGATGAACCAACTTGAACGAAATAATTGCAGTCATTATGTTTTCGCAGTCATATTTAATGGGCTCACCGCAATGATTGGGGGCAAACTTAGGCCGGTAGAAATTTTGAAGCACTGGGCCTGCCATCCTGTAAAAAGTTTGGCTTGTCTAACCCTGCATGTTATACCGTGAAAGGGAATCTGAAAGCTAAGGGGAAAGCCCAGTTTCGCAGTTTAATGAATTTTGTGTGTCTCAGATATAAAATTTCTCATGTGATAATAAAGTCTCAAATGCCAAGAAAACGCGTCTGAGAGTATAGATTTTACACAAATTGCAGCGGGAGGCCCACCGGACCACACCACCCACTCACCCACCCCCCATGTGAGCTTCGTGTCTTCGGCACTTGCAATTCGACCCCTCCTTTTAGAAAGTCTGGATCCGCCCTTAAATAAGTGTTGCATCGTCAGTGTATAGGGTAGCATTGAGTTTTGGGAAGGCAGGATGAATGTCATCCGCATAAATTATAAGAAGAAGTGCGCCAAAAATTGACCCCTGGAGAACGCCAGTGGTCATGGGTAAAGGTTCTGGCTTTCGTGTAAAATTCTGCAAATTGCACCCTATTTGTTAAGTAATGTTAAACTAAGTTCAGAGCATTTGCATAGTTCCGCAGTAACTCAATTTACAGAGAAACATTTTATGATCCACGGCGTCATAAGCTTTCGACAAGTCAAGGTAGATACTTATTGGGATAGCTGTTTATAATTCATAAACGGAACAACTGTACTGCTTCCTTTGACACACCAGACTGGAAAATTTCCACCTGCCTTATAAGTACACATTTATCAGGTGCATAGTGCTTTATAACCCGTGTTATTTAGTCATTGAGTGACAGCTTGGCTAACATAAAAATTCCGACACACCTGCCCTATAGTCACTCCAAGGAGAAACAACTGTGGTACGATGTTGGACATAAATGACTTTGGGATTCTTCTCGTGGTGAGCAGCTTCACTTTTAATACTGGTAAACTGAAGTTGGTTTCTGTTCAAGTTACCAAGAACAATTTAAGTGAGGTTCTGTGGTAGGACTGTGATATTACGGATGACCATAGTCTCCTGCATTATAAAATTTAATGCACGTTGACAACTTGGACAAAGGCCACTATTTACATGTATAATTTAAGAAATAAAACAGCAAAGTCTTCAATATCAGTCATTCTCCATGAGATAGAAGTACCTTTTCGAGGTCACATGCCTATAATAAGTCGGTCAGGAAATTTGATTGACAGATTCAAGGTGGTTGACTTCACTATCGATATGCTGAAAACAAGCACAAGCGAAAGACGTTGAGTTGTTGTTTTTTATCTTGTGCCAAATAATAATTTCACCCACCACTACATATCCAAGAAGGTGACATAAACCTGCAGCAATCACTGACAACCGGTTCAGCAATTGCACCAATTAGACAAAATCATGTAAATTAGGTATTATCTCCCCTTGTCTTATATGTCCCATCATCTTCATATTTTTAGAGCAGAAAGTTGATTTAAATGGTCCTAAACATAAAAAAGTCCAAAAACAGCAGCAAAAGTGATCATAAGTGTGAGGTGATGCGGAGTGGACCGAAACACCTATTTTCGATCAATCGAATGATTCGTCGCAGGTATTGATGATAAGATATTGGCCTAAAAAATGTAAGAAAGACAAACACATTCTTCATAAATATCAAAGGGGTTCTCCCACATTACGTCATTTTATTCTTCCTTGCCTAAACTTTGAGCGAACGTCAAAAATTCCTCCAGGAGCCACCATTTGCTTTGACGCAAAATCAAGAACTAAAACACAGCGAAGCTTGACACAGAGGAAGACCGACATATGGTATACGTGTCATCTTATAATACTACATTAAACCTCACAAAATGTTTCTATTCAACTTCTCAGTGATGCATTGCTCTGCAACCAGGTTCCTTGAAAATAGACTTGCATCGTCTGCTCAATATGACAAGCAGCTAGGGCCCAGATTGGTCACATGACGTTGTTCTTACATCTGAATAGTCTACCACTCTGACCTATTTTATAATAATGCACCACGTTTGACGTTTACGTAAATTTGGAATTATTCTAATTAATTTACATTATGAGCACTTTTCACTCATCACGCATCACGCTCGCACATTACGGGCGCATGGAATGTGGCCATTATGCTCAGCTGACATTTTCTTGTTTTACAAGAATTATGTAAAAAAAGTAATGCCCATATTTAGAGGCGAACCAGAGTAAGACGAATCAAAACAAACGAAAAATGATGACAAACTGTCTTTATAAAATACCACCACCTGGTGGCCATTGTTGCTCATGTTGATTTCCGAAGTGTTGATTCCAAACTATATGAACAAAACCTATCAACAACATTCACAGAAAAAAAAAACTTTGCATTGGAAACCATAAACCAGTAATGTTGACTGCATAGTCAGCTACAGCTACTAGTTCATTAGTTTCTTGAGAATAAGTATGGAGTTTCCCTGTTTTGATATTGACGTGCATGTGCGTCACATCGTTCAGAAACATGAAAGACGGGTAGTTTGTAGCATAGCACAGTTCGCACTGCTTGCCAGAATACATAGTTGAAGAATCAAGAACCCCATGGAGCGACGAAATTATTACATTCCGTGACTGTACATTATTTATCAATCAATATCCACTGGCGGGGATGCAGTTTGAGCTAGAAAATTAGATGTAAGTTTTTTTCTTCACATACATTATGCTGCATATCGCGAATAATTTATTATAATGGTAGTTTTCTTCACATGCGGTGCACCGGTTGGCCATTCAGGTGGTCGATCGCCCATCCTTATTCCCACTGACAGTGTGAAAAGACGCTCATATACCAAAAATCGTCTTTTTCGATATTTTTATCTAAACTATTTCGTTAAAACGTCATAGAAAACGTTTTGCGTGAAAACTGTACATGATAATTAAATGTATCAAGAGCGCATGTTCACATCAACAATAAGTTTTCGTTTTCTTGAGAAAATGTACTAGAGTTTTAGCGTTTGGATATGACGCACCTGTGTACCACTGGCACGGGTTGGGTGCACGACATCAGCCTGTTGACTCAGTGTTAGTCCAACCAGGAAGGGGGAAGATAAAGAGAGCATTACGAACAGTAGTCAAAGTGTGCTTGTTTCCAACGCACAACAAGAACATTTAACTTATAGTTGTACGGGTCAGAACTTTCATCATAACTTTTCGGAAATTTTAATTGATGACCATTATCTTGCAAAAAGCTATGATAACGGATACGCTTGCCAATGTACAGTGGTGTGATATTGGACCCTATTAATATTGATACAATTAGTTGTTACTCTAACATAGTCCAGCCACACACAACATTAGGTACGGCCATTCAAACTGCCTGTTCTCCTGTAATAGGAGATATGCATATTAAGTTCCCGCCAGAGCGACATACCTGATTGTCTAGTCTCGCTTGGCGGGATATGGCGAGATACGGGTCGGTACCTGCAGGGACAAGCGGCATATTATTAATATTTTGGAAGCAAAGAATACTTATTAAAGGCAGATGAAAATTTTCTTTATGTATGGCTCGGGAAGTACTAGATGAATACCAGTTTGGCATTTGTGAATTTAAATATCCCAAAAAACACCAGTTTTGTGAGAAATGAATATATGGCCCTGTCTGTGACAGTGATGTGACCCGCACGTCCCCCGTGATCGCCTGGCGTAAAACCCTTGCTTTGTGGCGGGAAATTAATGTGCATACGGCGTATTTTGCATGAAACCAGCCCACGTGTGAGCTGATGATGAGCTTTCCTGGTGTGGTTGTTTTGTTGGTGTCTCATAAAAAAAGGCTGCTTTAATAGTCACAATACAGACAAATCAATTTATTTTCTCCCCACAATTGTAAAATAAGTTTAGGAAACTAGGTTGCAAACTTGGAATCCAGTTTATCATATTGGCGAAAATAGCAAATCGGGGTACCTGTTGCTACATCATTATGTAGGCCGCGCTTACCTGTTTGGTCTACTGTGAATCTCCTCTGAATTGGATCCGATATTTGCTACTGGATAGAGTAACTACAGCACAGCATGAGACATTTGATAAGGGTTTTATTGGGAGGAATCTCGAATTTTATGCGAAATTGCAGCGTTGCTTGTGGACGAATTCAGTACAAATCAAAGCATGGACGTAAGTCTTGACCTTTAATGTAGAAGGATATACAAGGCAAGTCAAGATGCACCACACACATCCACAGCACCTGCTTTATCTGGACCTTCTAGACCCTGCCGTGGTGTTCCAAAGGACAAACTACTGTACAAAAATGCCCTTCACATCGACACTGTATTGGGGAGTTTCCTTTATTTATATGGTACGTACACACGTTTTTGTCCTTTGCGTCATCCTCAATGCACCTGTGCTGAATTTGCTTGTTTCAATTAATGGATGGAGTCCGGGACATTCTGTCAGGACCCACCTGCCTGAACAAGTGGTTCTCGCCAAAACATGTCAATACCTGCCGGCTACAACCTAAATTAAGGCTCCAGATACATAATGAATCTGGCATTGGGTGGCAATGGAGAGGGTTCTGCTTTTCGTAAGGATTGCCTAGAGAACACCCACACACACGTGCATAAACGTGCACAAACACACATACAAATACGATAACAGTGCCACAAATGTTTGTAACTACATCCCCATGCTAAATATTATCATTTGGCTTTCAACATTTTGTTTGCTATTCTCCTGCATGCAGCCTAGACCACTTTACACAAAAACTTAAGCGTGCCTCGAAGAAAATAGTTCTACAGTTTCATACAAGATATGTATTATTTCTCAAGAAAGGCATTTTGAACATCTGTAGTTCATAAAATTAGCCATTCAAAATTATGAGATCTCCACTCATCATAATATTATTAAAAATTTAAACCCAGGCCAACAGATGCTATGTTCGCCCAACCTTATTAAATATGCAGATAAAAAGTAGTTCACGTCCATTCCAGTAATAGATTATGGGTAATGACAACAATGAAGAAAGTTATCCCAACGCGGTTGTGGATGGAAACGTTAAATATGGCCTGGGACGGGGACCTGATATAAGAGTAATTGACCAAAAATGTGTCTTCTAAAAGTTTTCTTTGAACTATTGGATCAATGGGTGTTTTAGGCATAAAGCTGAATAAAATGTTTAGGATATATCTCATATTGATCTGCAGCTTAATGCGCCTTATTGCTTGGATATTTGTGCAGTGAATTGTTGATTACCTTTACTTCATACAAGCCCCATTGAAAGGAGTCCCGTACTGCCAGAGCGTGGGATCAAGAATTTAACTGAGAAGGAGAATATTTAAGTCTTTACTTTGCTCTCATTGTTGGTTTGAAATTTGTGAATATGGCCATGTGTTTTCCAACTGCTAGCCATTCCTGTCTCTCAAAAAAGTGACTCCACTCTTTTCTTCACTGCATTATTGTCAAAGAAAGTTGATAAATATGTTGCTCACATATATTTGTATGTGCTCGTTTAATCTGCGGTGGAAGGGACATCGTGAAGCTATATGATATTTTTTCTACTTGGACTTTATGGAATGTTGAATATTATTCACATGATTTGAACTTCAGTTAGTACATTTTAACATAGGGACGAGTTCTTTCATTTCTGCAGTAACATCCCACCATCGTAAAGTTAATAAGAAAAAATAGCCAGAATTTAAGATATCTGCAATTAATGATTCCCAAGTTGACATTTTTTGGTATCCATGCACGCAGGGAACCACATATTTATTACCATCTGTGCAGAGCGGGAACCACATGAAGCTTCATCCGACCAGAAACTTGATGCGTTCAATCATGGTATCTTAACTGACATACATTGACATGTCGTATAAGGATTGTCCAAAATGTGCACGAAACTTCAAAGCGTTCCTATTTCGTATAACTTTAACATTCACTTACGAAGAAAAACCGCTGTCTAAAAAACGTTATCGGCTTTGTTGGTTTTCTGTTATGTCAAACTTTTGTTGGAATATATTAACAGAAGAAAAAAGACTTATGCAGTGTGGCAAGGAGAGCGTTTGACAAAACTGGTTCTACAGTTCTCTGCGCATGCACGACATACTATGTTCACACTATTGCAAACCTTGCCAAAGAAAACATACTTTGGATGGTAAAACTAAGTTGAAGCTCTTTCGTGTTATGACGTGCACATTTATGCCTGATTCCCTTGCTCTCATAAATTCGCGCAATGTGCAAATAGTCAACTCCCGTCGTGTGACGGAAATAACATCTTAATGTGGAAGTTCTGCCGTCATGTTTGCAGTGGTCTCTGTACCAAATTAGATGGTGGTGATGACATATCACTCTTAGTTTATGTCCGATTGGCTTGGATCTTTTTGGTCTTTTTTGAGACTTTCATATTTTGGTAGATATATAAGCGATCTGTCTGGTAGATATATAAGCGATCTGTCACATATGTAAGTTTGCCAGGACTAGCCCCAATACAATCTAAACAAATGAACAAAATACTTTTTTATATTAACATTGTAGTAAACCTTATATCTTGATTGCACACATCTGCACCGAAATGGCCATTTTACCTGGATATATCTCTGACACTAATCTCCGTTTCTAATTGAACACATTCATTCAATAAGCCCTTAAGGAAAAAAGGATGAGTAGCGATCGAACAAATCATCGCTTATTTAAAAATGCGTATCAATAATAAACAGTTTCGCAAATTTTGCCGTTTTCAAAAAACAGACATTTTCCTATTTTTTGTATCATCTATGTGAAAGTTTAAGTTTAAAGGAAAGCCAGTTGTGCATTCTCGCAGATACATGTTTTGAGATCATAATAGCCCAAGATTTGTCATTATATCTTTAAAAATATTCAAGATATTTTCAAAATTTCGCAAATACCATATTTTACGCAAAATGCTTATACAGTAATTTTGAATTAGGGTTCGTTGTTTATTCACACAGTTTCTTCAAAGTGTTGAGGTCAATTGAGCATATACGTGTTTTATGTCAGTTATTCATGTATCTGTGAAGTGAAGTCACTTCACCCGGTTGGACGGTACCATTTTTATTAAAAAAAGTTTGAACAACTGTTACATTTTTTTTCACAAGTGCGAAAGTAAGATAAAAGTTTTGCCTGAGCGGAACAGCAGGTAATGTATCCTCGGCTTGCCTACGCGGGGCTGTCTGTCTCCCCGTGTCCTCCACTTGCGCACTGACTGCTTACAAACTAAAGATTTTATACATATATTGTTCGAACTTGTCAATACCATGTTCGGTAGCTTCATGTTACTATAGTAACTGTGTAGAAGACAACTAACAAAGACATTGCAACTTAAGATGCACGAGCTGTCAATAGATATTATGTTGTGGCGTCGCTTGTAAGTTTATCTAGACTCAATAGACATGTTACATTAAAAGCTTTGCCGCAACAAACACAAAGCGATGGTCGATTGTGGTTAAATTTTACTTTTAGCACAATTTTAAGGAACACATATCTGTATCACGTGAGATTTTGTGCTCTGGAATAACATATGATAGTTTCTTATTGCTTCTCGCCTAAAGTGGTCAATAATATTGCTGTAACTTCCAGCTTTGTGTTGAAACTGCAATACACCAGCAGAACAAGTATTGTTGGCCAAGGCAAAGCATCGCAAAAACGCGGATTCAAATAACTAGAAAAGAAATAAAAAAAATCTAACGAATGGAACGGATGAAAAAAATTCACTTTCGTACCAAGGCGCTGGGCCAAGAAGAATCTAACTTTAATGTTTCACCAAAGAAACATAAATATATTCAAGGAAGACATTTGTCTAGTCGTCAGTCGTCTGCACAATTAAAGAAACGGCTTTCATACGTGAGGGTTACAACCCGCATGAATTGGCAGCTGGAAATTCCACCTTGTTGGGCGTCTATATCATGTGATATTTTACCTATGTCTTGTTTCATGACGGACTACCTAAGATCGCAGCAGCATATCGCAGAGAGAAAAGCCAACTGGAATTTGTATGAGCATTTCTATGCTTGTCATTTCAAGGGGCCCTTATTTTCTATATTGCTGCAGTGTACCATAAAAGCTATTGCCGGGCCATATCTGCTGGCAGCAAACAGTGTTTAAAATATCGGCTGTTTGTGAATGAATGGACGTGTCACTTGTGCGACAATATTGATGTTGTTGTTGTTGTTGTTGTTGTTGTTGTTGTTGTTGTTGTTGTTGTTGTTGTTGTTGTTGTTGTTGTTGTTGTTCTTGTTGTTCTTGTTGTTCTTGTTGTTGTTTTATCAAAGCGGGGTTGGGTCTTTCTCTTTCTAAAGAGCTGGAGTTTGTGATCATTCGAAAGTTTTACTACAATAAACTTAGACTGAAAAAGGGACCAGCTGAGGTGCCTGCGAGGATATCTTGTTCTTTTAATTGTGTGCGACCTGTGATCCGTGACTTTTTAGCATTTCAACTAGCAGGCGTCTTTTTTTCTCACCGTAATACATTAATTAAAGTAAATGTTTTAATGAACCCGAATATATTGAAATAAAGCAACTGAAAGTTTGAGATAAAACAATTGAATGGACAAATAATATAGACCAGTATACGAGCAGACTTATCGGTTCATGTTGGTGAATTTCCTTGTTCAGCCTATTTCCGGCAGGTTTCTACCGGATATTCTTACATTACTTTAATTTTTGACCAAAATTAGATTGCAAGTTTATGGCTTCCGCCCATGTGACAAATTTTATGCGCGTGTTGCGAATGAAACGGAAATTGTGTGTTACAATGTGTCATTGTGAGAATATAAGGAGACATCACTGCATAACAGGGTTTGTTCTTGTGGGTTCGTAAGAACTAATGAATGTGACAAATCAACTTTATAGCGTTGTTCCTGAGCTCTACTTGAAGAGCCAGTCGACAGTTGGTCTCTTTTAATGGCAGCTTACCCATTGTCTCCTTTTTCTGATATTGTATGGAAGTTTCTAATAAAGTGGCGAAACAAAAGATTGAATAAAATGAGCATACCTCAGTTTGACCCAAAACAAAAAACAGGATCAAACGAAATATATCAGTTTTTTTACATGGGTTAAATCGTCTTAGGCATATAATCTGTGAACTGAAGACTCAAATTCGAGAGAAATTGACCAAGGAACTTGTTCACTTGCATAATAAACAGATGATCTCCATCCTCAAATCACGACAAATTGACCCAACCCGAAAAAGTGGCTGGCAAAACCGTTTATATTTACATAGACATGCTTTGTTTAAGTTCTCGCTTCAACTCGGACGTGTCATTGCTTCGCAATGGCCACAAGAAGACTTTAGATGAAAGTGGTATATAGGAGTGAGTAACTCCCAGGGTAATCTTGGTTTTGTACTGTATTCAGCACGCCTCTGCCTGTATGTTACACTTTAATTACTAGGCGGTCTTGATCAGAAGTAGTCTCAGTCAAAAGCCTTCCATGACGCGGGTTGCACGAAATGCGCCTCAAGACGCACCAAATAAAGTTTTTGTCCCGGGTTGCGCATTCATAAGTCTATTTTGCAATGCTAAGCAATTTGCATAAAGATGAAATTTAAGGAAAAACATCAAAACAGACGACGATTTATACCCGGGCGTTTTTCTGCGATTCAAGCGGGGAAACGTTAATTGCCAAACCGTTACAAATAATCGACGATTCTAAGTGGTTGCAATACAAAACAACATTCCAGGTAATATGCAAGATAGAACGCTCAAAGTGACAGAGTGTCTGACAGTCAGCAGTTCAAATGATGGTCGCACGTTTTGGTCACACTTTACCTCGAGGAGAAGCACGCACAGAAATGAACGCATGTCATTAATCTAAATATAATAATCATAATAATTTTATTAAACCCCGCGAATTCGAGGCAAACATAATAACACATCGAGATAAACACAATGAGATTATACAAGTAAAACATACAGAAGTATATATCTGTCTTGCAAAACAAACCCTAAATGTCAACAACATTGTTTAAAGCCAACATGCCAGGAAGAAAGCTTTGCCTTTTGAACATGGCATTTATATTAAGTACAACCTTCCCATCAAACTGGCTGTATAGTTTGCAGCCTCCTCTCCTTTTTCTTCTTGAATTCTGCGTTTTCACCTATTGTTTTGAATACAAGTCAAAGAAATGGTCTCATAATGTAATGTGTCCCAGGTTAAAAAATATCTTTGCCAAACTCTAAAAGCCTAGAGGGCAATGTGGAAAGCTGCATAATATATAGCCATTTATATTGTTTATACGACAAACTTTCAAAGCTTGCCAGACGTATTATGACACACGCATAAAAGAAGTGCGTCGTGGGAACTGCCGCGAGGCTGATCTGTTAGGAATTTATACCTTTGTCAAAGATTTTCGAGGCCACTTAAAGGATCAATTTTCCAAACACAGGATGTTCAATTACTTTCCTTCATCTTGCTGAAATATTGATCAGAAAATTCATACAAGTCGTTTTTATTTGGCAAAGAGTTAAATTAGGTCAGAACGAAAATTTCATACTGCGAAGAGGATTTGACTTGGACTCCTAGCTGAATAATCCATTGCCAAACAGCGCAAATAAACATTTACGCTTTACATGTTCTGTTTCTGAACAATTTTCGGTCACCCACCTCTGTGTTCTAACATGGAGGAAGGACTGGACATCAGGACCTTCGTCTTCTGTTTTGACCCCCCCCCCCGCACACACACACACCTTTATGTTAAATTTTTGCCTAATATGCTTATTGTATTCATTTTATTTATCTTTCTAGTCTCCTTATTAGTTAATATTTACCTCAAGTCTTGACTAGTTTAACATGCACACTAGTCTTATGTTATTTCACCGCCAGTCAAAATTAGTTCTGCTTTGAGCAAACTTGTGATATTTCACTGCCAGTCAGATTTTTAGTTTTGTGATATATCAATTCAATTGTGATCTAATGTTTATGTCTAGTTTTATTTCACTCTTTTTTATTTCGGTTGTTATAGCCTGCATTTGTTACGAATGTTATCTATTTGCACACGTGCAGCCTTGAAATAAAACTTTGTATCTTGTAATTAGTGTGTTGTAACGAACATCAGATGTATGTGATGAGCGGAAAGATATAACAAGAGGGCTGCGTGAACAGTTCATGTCCAGATGACCTACATATTTATCACAGACTGTGGTACTGTAATAGGGATAGGACAAATTGGGAGACACTTATCAAAGGTACACTCCTACCAAGTTTGACAAAGTAATCAATAGGAAAGGTACACTTACAGATAAATACCCGAATTGAAAAAAATCATTAAAAACTTTTAAAAACCACATCAGTGCCCCCTGGTGAACAATTTTGACCTGTTCACAAGGAGCCTATCCACAAAGTTTTAGCTTAATCGAACTGACGGTTCTGGAGAAGAAGTTAAAAATAGCAAAAACAAACAAAAATCACTAAAAAATGAAAAAATACTGCAGCACCACCTCGTGAACAAATTAAGAACTAGGAGTCCCAGGATTGTTCCTATGTGATATCAAAGCAATGGGATGAGCGGTTTCGAAGAAGATTTCTTAAGATTTCCCAAAAAAGAAAACAAAATCATATAAAATCCAAAAATCACTGGAGCGTGACGATTTTAACAAACTTGGTAGAGAAATGCCCAAGATACATGTCTACTAAGTTTGTAGTCAATCTGGTTGAAGGTTTCAGAGAAGAAGCTGAAAATGTGACTTAGCATTAGAATGTCCATTGAATTACATAGTAATCAACAGGAAAGATGCATTTACCGTTAAGTACCCGAATTGAAAAAATCGTTAAAGATCATGATAGACATCAATGCCACCTGGTGAACAACTTTGTTTGACCCTTCCACCAGGTACATATCCATTGTGTTTCAGCCTAATCTGAGTGACGGTTCTAAAGAAGTTGAAAAAATCAAAAACAAACAAAAAATCACAACAAAGTGAAAATATTGCAGCTTCACCTGGTGAAGAATTAAGAACTAGGAGTCCCTGGGAGTGTTCGTGTGTGATATCAAAGCAATTGGAAGAGAGTCTTTGGCGAAGAAGATTTTTTTGACGTTTGCTCTAAAAAAAAACCCCAAAAAATCATAAAAAAATACAAAAAAGACTGGCGCGTGACCATTTGAACAAACTTGGTAGAGACCTACTCAAGGCAGATTCCCACCAAGTGTAAAGTGAATCTGGTAGACGGGTTTAGAGAAGAAGTCCGAAATGTGAGTTGTGGACAGACCCTCACAAAAATCCGGCTGACTGACTAGTCAGCTGAGCTAGAAATGGATACTGATGATGTTTTTATCTCAGTGGTCACCTGTAAACAGTGCATGAAACAGTACAAGTTCTTTCATATTCATAGGAACTCCAATCAAGCATTCATCCACGGAAAAACGAATATGAATGTTTCATTGCTTCATTCAATACATACCGAAGATTTCAATGACGGGGCCGAGAGAATCAGTGAAATTTCAAAAAAAGAGAAAAAGTGGATAGCTTCAGCATCTAAGATTGGGACAACATAAATGTGTAAAACACAAAGAATATACTGGTGCAAACTATGAGAAAGTGTTGCGGAAACATTGATAAGTTAGCGGCCTTATTGAACTTTAGGGGACTCGAGCCCCTAGAGGACTAATAATGGTTCAGTGTTCATGAAAGTTCAGGATATGTTTTAAATAATCATTTGCAACACAAATCACTTATCTGAGATGACTTCTGACCGGTCTTAACATGTAACTTAAGCATCAGTGTTTCGGGCGATGATTCAAGATGGCTGCCGCAAGTGCTATTGGGGACTGTGCCATATAATTTTAAGTGTGATCAAGAATAATAAAAATATTGCTTAACTATTTAGAAGAAAGAATTTACTAGAAAGAATAAATGCCGAGGACCTCCCCAGGAAAATGCCAGGGCACCACGTGCACCAGCCTAGGTAAGATAAACACGCACACATGTCTAATTAGTAAACGTACCGTGATAGGTCAAAATCAAATTCCGGTGTTGCATTCTGGGTAATATCGACGTCAAAAGTCTTTCAATGTATCTGCAAATGGAGGACGCGTTAATCCATTCTATCCATGCTTTCACGGTATAGACTCAGACTCAGACTCACATATCTTTTATTTGACTGAATATACATGTACATTATTTCAGTAACATATATAGCCAGGAGACCCTCATTAAGGCCACAACAGCCGCTATCATCAGGGCCACCTAAAAATACTATAGATATACAAAAATTGTACTTAGAATACAAGGTTTTAAATAGAGATGTAAGTACCTTACCCAGTAAGCAGGGAAAACATTATGTCTTACATATTAGCAAAAGCAAATGGGGGCTGCTTATGGAGTGTTACAAACATAACAGTTTGGGATAGAACAAATAATATTATACTTTTCAATATAATATTTTTTTATATGGAGGGCAAAACCATTTTTGCTATGAGTATGAACCTTGTTTATAATGAAGTCAGGGGTTGAGTTCAATGTTTTTATGATTTCATGTGTTAGACAATTTTCTGTCCCTACCAGATTACTTCTTTCTACAAATATACGGTTTCTATTTCTAACATTGTAATTATGAAGTACAGAAGTTGTATTTATTTTAAAGGTTTTGAAGTATTCAGGTAACTGATTTTTGATATAATTAAAGTAGAATTTTAATTGTTGTTGGAGAAATATATCACTAATCTTCAATAAATCTAAGGTTTTATAGATTGGCTCCGTATGTGCATTAAATCTGCTGTGGCTAATGATTCTCACACATTTTTTCTGGAACAAAGCAATTCTAATACTTTTATGACCCCAGAGAAGACATCCCTAATTCAGATGAGGAAATACTACAGAGTAATATAGTGTCAGTAGAATATTCTGTGGTAGGTATTCTTTTACTTTGTTTAAGACACCAATAGTTTTGGATATCTTTGAAGAAATTTTATCAATATGACTGTTCCAATTTAAATGTTTGTCGATTTGTATGCCTAAGAAATTAAAGTCATTTACACATTCAATTTTTGTGTTATTTATTTCTATTTGAAGAATTGTCACCTTTCTTTGTGGGTTATGTAATAACATAATTTTTTTTCTTTTCATTGAGGGACAATGTATTTAATTCCAGCCATTTGCTGATTTTACATAGTTCAGCATGTATATTGTGTGATAATTCTTGTGTGGTGTCAGATTTTAGCAACACTTGTAAAGTACTGTATAGTGTTGTATCATCAGCGTATATAAGAGGTTTAAAGTGGCTGGAGGCTGAGGGTAGATCATTTATGTAAATTATAAATAATAAAGGGCCTAAAATGAGCCCTGTGGGACACCAGTGGTTATATTTAAGAGCGATGACTTGGTGTCATGTAATTCCACATATTGTTTGCGGTCAGTTAAATAGTTTTTGAGCAGTGTAAGTGCCATATCACCAAGACCATAATATTTAAGTTTCTGAATTAGAATGTGGTGGTCTAAAGTGTCGAACGCTTTTGAAAGGGCCATGAAAATACTGATAGGAATCTCATTTTTGTCCATACTACTTGATATTCTATCGATTAGTTCAAGGGCAGCAAGCTCTGTGGAATGTGAATTACGAAATCCATACTGGTGATTGTAAAATAAATGATGTTCTGTGAAGTGTTCATTTAATTGGTTAAACATAATTTTTTCAAAGATTTTTGAGAAGCTTGATAACAGGGAGATTGGTCTGTAATTATCGAATAATCCTTCATCACCCTTTTTGAAGAGATGAATAACTTAAGCTATTTTTAAATTCCCAGGAAAAACTCCAGTAGCAATCGATTGATTAAAAAGAAGTGTCAGAGCCCCACTGATTTCATTTTTTATGAATTTCATTAGTTTGACCGAAATTCCGTCATGACCGCAGCTTGTTTTTGTTTTTAAGGAGTCTATAGTCTTGATTATAGTTTCCTTGGTCACCGGTTTAAAGTCAAAATTGTGTTCACTTGGGTTTTGTAAGTAATTTTGAAAACCCTCAGTAGTAGACGGATTTACTAGCGTTGCAAGTTTGGGACCTATCTCAACAAAATATTTATTAGAATTATTAGCAATCATTTGCTTGTTAGTAACAGTACTATCTCCATTAATTTTAAAAGTACTGGGAAAATTTGTTTTCTTCTTTGTTTTGTTAAGTACTTCCTTTATCGTTTCCCAAGTATTTTTCATATTACCTTTGTGTCTGGCAAAGCAGTTGCTATAGAAAGTTATTTAATATTATTCTTAAGAATATTATTATATGTATGTAAATTGGTTTTGCACTGATCATATTCCTCTGAGTTAATGGGAGTCTTTTTCAGCTCTTTATATAATTTGTCTCTATTTGCTATGGATATCAATATGCCCCGTGTTATCCAACTAGATTTTTTGTGTTTATATTTATTAAATTTAACCTTTTTGGTAGGAAAATAATTTTCAAACGCATGTTTGCAAATATTTTCTAACAGGTTATAATTTTCTGTGGGGTTAGTATTTGGGTTTTTGTTCATTTTGTCAAATATGTTTGATGTACTGATTTCTTTTAGAAAATTATTATATAATTCTGATGTATTCTGCCTAATATAAGTGTATTTTGAATTTGATTCAAAGATTTTACCACAATCAAGAGATATGAAGCATGGAAAATGATCAGAGATGTTTGACATTAAGATTCCAGTGGTGGGAGAATGTTTAAAGTTTGTGAATTTTAACAGAAAATTATCTATCAAAGTGCCTCTATTTTGGGAGAGTCTGGTAGGTAAAGTTATTTGTGGAAAAAAGCTAAGTGATGTAATAGTGTCGAAATATGTGTTCACAATATCTCTTTCATTGATTTTTAGTAAATCAATATTAAAATCTCCAGCTATAACAACATGGCTCTTTTTACGATTAAGCAGGTCTAGTACAGGAGTCAACTGACTAATGAACAAGTTATAGTTATCATTTATGTCTCGTGGGGGTCTATAAAAGTTACCTAGTATAATGTTCTTTTGGAGCAGGTTGCTACTAATTTCTAAGAACTGGCCTTCCCAAATGTCAGATTTATTATAAATATCTAAAGTTTTATAGTTGAAACTGTCTCTTCACAGGGTTTTTTTTTTTTTATTAAATTTTAATGACACAATGCCTGCGGTGAAAATATCTATTCTACTAGAAAAGCATATAGAAATGTTATCATATGGCCTGCGGCGCAATAATCTTCAATTTAGGTAGGAATATAGACATCGTAATAGTATTTCCCCTATAGGGGCTCAGGTCCCTTATGGTATAATAAGGTCAAGTTAGCGGAGTCCCATTTCCCTGACGTATTGGAAAGGGTTGTTCTAAAGTACCTCTATTCCTGGCAAACTTTGAGGGCCACATTCATCATCAGGGCCGTCAATTTGAATGACCAGTTTGTGTAGCCCTTCATACGTTCAAGTATGTTCCAGAAAAAATAGAGCACATGCTCCCAAAGAATATTAATTGTTTGTTGATGGTGCAAACATATATTCTACTAGAAAAGCATTTATGAATAGGAAAATGTTACCATACGGCGGCTGCGGCGCAACAATCTTCATTTAAGGTAGGGATATGGACAATACAATAGTATTTCCCCTATAGGGGCTCGAGTGTCCTAAAATTCAATGAGGCCAAGTTAGCTGGGTCTTCAATCCCTGGTGTACTGGAAAGCGTTGTTCTAAAGTACATCTATTCCTGGCGAAATTTGAGGGTCGTGTTCATTATCAGGGCCGTCAATTTGACTGACCAGTTGGTCTCGCGCTTCACACGTTGCATGTATGTCTCAATGAAAGGGAAGCACATGTTTCCAATTAACATAGATTGTTGTTGTAGTGCAAACATATATTCTACTAGAAAAGCATATATGAATAGGAAAATGTTACCATACGGCCTGCGGCGCAACAATCTTCATTTTGGGTAGGAATATGGACAATACAATAGAATTTCCCCTATAGGGGCTCGGGTGTCCTAAAATTCAATGAGGCCAAGTTAGCTGGGTCTTCAATCCCTGGCGTGCTGGAAATGGTTGTTCTAAAGTACTTCTATTCCTGGCAATAATCTTCAATTTAGGTAGGAACAGAGACATAGTAATAGTATTTCCCCTGTATGGGCTGGGGTTCCCTAAAGTTCAATAAGGCCAAGCTAGCTGAGTCCTCAATTCCTGGCGTATTGGAAAGAGTTGTTCTAAAGTACCTCTAACTGCTGGCAAAATTTCAGGGTTATGTTCATAATCAGAGCCGTCAATTTGACTCAACAGTTTGTCTAGCCCTTCATACGTTGCATGTATGTCGCGATAAAACTGGAGAATATGCTCCCAATTAACATTGATTGTTTGTTGCAACATACACCTTGTGCGACACACATTTTTCCTTTTATCACATTGTCTGTTTTGTCATCTATCTGCAGGAAGGGCTTAAATTTTCTCAAGTGTAGAAAAGTGTGACATTCTTGACAAATGTGTGGTCAGTCATCATAACGCGTAGTTACTCGAATAAAATGTTATTTTGCTTTGTTTACTCACTTAACGATGGAGTGTTTACTGACTTAATGAAGCAATATAGTAAACACAGGATCCATGTTGCCCTTTAACTCTTTTATTGTTAATGTCAAAGCGAGATAATGATATCAGATTCATATACTTTTGAAGCGATATCAGATACACATTCTTAGCAAACAGACCTTTCATTTAAATGGCAGCATTTCGAGCTTTCGTGGCTGGGGTTTTGGTATATTGCGTCCAAAGCGAGCCGACGAAAGCTGTTGACTCAGGCAAAACTTGACATTTAAAGTTCAATGATCTGCATGATATGACCATTTAGCATGAAAAGCTTTTCTTCAAACTGTCTTCGGGAAAAAGACTCTGACTAAAACCTGGAAATCATTGTATTATGTGCCATGCGATATATATGTTTATCATTTCATGTCCCGATATATTTGTGGTTGCGAAATTGGAGTCGTCATCTTCTTGACAAACTGCAGCACAAAATCTATCAGTGTGCTATTACGTAAAGACCAGGTTATACACAAATCCCTTCCAAAGGTCATGCACTAAGCACAAATAATCTTCTAGCCAGTATAGCTTAACAAGCAAGTACCCTTGGTGCTGGCATATCCCTATCTCAAACAGTGCAAAATGAGTTCTTCTGAATATAATAACTTAGATTTCTTCAGAAAAGTGAGATATATATATTCGCTTAATACCTACACAGCTTGAAATCATTGTCATTATCGTCATGTTTAAACAAGTATTCTTTATTTTCCAGAACCACTGGTGCCATCTCTGGTGCATCCATCGATACACCAGCCTTATGACTTATGCTTACCGCCGTTGCCTCGCGACAGGACAAGCTATTTTGCGTGTGTTGTATTGAAAGTCGATGACAAGTTCTGGCTAAATGTTACTTATGTATGGCTCTCCTTAGATACCAAATGACGAAGCAAATTAACAGAATATGAGTCTGTTCAACATCGTTTATTTGTGACATCTTCAATTTCGGTGTCTTTGTTTTCTCAAGGCTTGAAGTATTAGTATTTCATGAATAACGATCTACATTTCTAATCAACCTCGGGACTGGTAAGAGTATAGGTTTTTAAAATTATGCAATCAAAAATCATTCAAATGTTTGAATCTTTAGTATGACCAAATTTACAATATTTCTTAACAATCATGTAACAATGTGCATCGTGTAAGCGCTACAGCTTATACCAAGAAATTCAAAATATGATATCACCTTATCTATATTTGTATCCAGGTATAAATGCGAGAAAAGTAAAACAGTAAAGATTTACCAGACCAAAGCTATGTATTTACTGAACTAATATCGTCCAAAATGCAATAAATGCACATGTAGGATAGAAAAATACCATACACATCAGTGCCTGTGTACCGCAGCAAATCTGGGGCATATATCGATTGATCAACAGTAAACAGGTGGCAATTCATATGTCTAAAATTGCCTGTATTTATGAAAATGCAAAATTAATTCATAGTGACTTTATCCCATGGCGCTGGTTTAGCAGGGGGAATTGACCCAGGCTTAGACTCAGACTCAGACAGTATTTATTTGACAATACAAGGGACATAGACTTCACAGATAAAAAATATAAATGCAAATAAAGAACAGTGTATAGATATCTAAATTTTGTCAGAAGACAAACCATTAAGGCAGGAAAAACTGTCGCTATCAAGGATGCCATTTCCTGAAGAAGAGGTTATACTAAGATACATAAGTTGCCATGTTTAATACACGTGGACTTGCCCATAAGTATGGGTACTTTTTCCTAAATGATTTGGACCAAGCAGCACCGCACCCAATATTAATTTCACGTATTCTCCCACACTGCGGTACGCATGACATATATGCAATGCAATCAACCCAGGCATAAATAGATCATTTTCTTTTTCATATTAATCCACCTGAATCTGAACACCTGTATCTTTGGATAACGGAATAAAAGAAACTGTCTTCTTGCGGAACATGCAAACGACAGACCTCTCAAGCAGCATCAAAATTAGAAATGCGGACGCTTGAATGGAATGGAACTAATTTTGTCAGGCAGGCAGGACAAAGGGTGTCATGGAAAATGTTGCCCACTGGTCACCACTTCATTGATCTAGCCTCGATGTATGATGAGCACGTATTATCTAAAGATGATGCAAACCTCGTTAAGTTGATGGGATCACTCTTCTATTTTGCTTCCTGATTATAAAGAAATTCATAACAAAAAACAAAATTCTAAAGGAGCTTTTTGCGTTCCGACTTCAAAGGAAATTGCCCTGTACAAGAAGCTACTTGTCCATGGAAACGGTAAAGCACCCCCCCCCCTCCCCCGCCAAAAACAGGTCACACAACTATGAAATTTTGTATCCACTCATGGTGACGGGTGGATTCAATTATAATTATGATAAAAAGACCAATGATATAATAAAAGTTACAATAATAAAAACAGAAAATGATCATGGTTATAATAATTAGACACAGAATCAGCTTTGAAAGCCAACAGCCTAATGGGGCAGTCTAGCGGTTAAGGATCGGCCTCTGGGGCCCCTTGGCCCTCTGAACAATGATTCTACAGGCTTCTGCGGCGTACTTTGGGCGCAAAGCGGTTTACTAGTAATCGCCTATGTCTTTCTCGGGGAAGAGAAGGAGGTGAATGAGAATGAGAATGAGAATAAGAATAAGAATAAGAATAAGAATAAGAATAAGAATAAGAATAAGAATAAGAATAAGAATAAGAATAAGAATAAGAATAAGAATAAGAATAAGAATAAGAATAAGAATAAGAATAAGAATAAGAATAAGAATAAGAATAAGAATAAGAATAAGAATAAGAATAAGAATAAGAATAAGAATAAGAATAAGAATAAGAATAAGAATAAGAATAAGAATAAGAATAAGAATAAGAATAAGAATAAGAATAAGAATAAGAATAAGAATAAGAATAAGAATAAGAATAAGAATAAGAATAAGAAGAAGAAGAAGAAGAAGAAGAAGAAGAAGAAGAAGAAGAAGAAGAAGAAGAAGAAGAAGAAGAAGAAGAAGAAGAAGAAGAAGAAGAAGAAGAAGAAGAAGAAGAAGAGGAGGAGGGGAGGAGGAGGAGGACAAGAACCGGAAGAAGAAGAACAAGAAGAAGAAAAGTTCATTCTGCGATAATTTTCATACTAGAGAAACATCGTGGTTGGGATCACAATTACATGCACGACTAACGATGCGTTGACCGCAAGGCTTTCCGTCCCGGCCGACAGTCTGTTAGCCCTAATAACTATGGGCCTGGGGCACATCCGTATCAAAAGATCGCATTCAACTTTTACTGCGACGCTGGTATAAAACAAACTGAAAAGAGCTTCTCCAAGGCTATGGCGTTCCATATGGATCCTATCATTAAATTACATATGTTCTGATTATTCATATGATTAATCAGACTGGAAGTGATTTGAAGATAAGATAAATCATTTTATCATATCGTGAAATCACTTATGGCCCAATTTAATCGTATGATACAAAACGACCCGAGGGGAAAACTTCTGGAAACTCAAGGAATGCCATTTCCAGCTTTATTCAGCGTTATGACATATCACATGGTGAAGATTTCTAAATTATGCAGTTTACTGCCTTAAAAATGAAAAACATGTCCATGCCTCAGTTATACTTTAGTCACAATATTTGTAAATGCTGTGGCGATTGTGTAGACCTCGGGGTTTGGAATAAAAACGAGAAACGTGTATAGACGCAGATTACCTCTACTGTCACTGCAATTATAGCCATTCCAACTTCAGCTTTCATTACTGTGAACTGAGCAAAACGCTTTTGCTTAACACAAATTTCATATTTGGCAAGGGCAATTTTCACTAAGTTAACAATGTGGGATGGACGCAGGGACAGATGAGACTCCAGTTGCACATCTCCGTGTATGCTTGTTCATATTCATGTGAAGTTTCATGACTACGTTAACCAATTTTGGAGTCTCTGTCAATGTCAGTTTTTCGAACGGACGGACGAACGGACCCACGGGGGTATATATATGAATGAATATATATGGGGTTTTTTTCAATTCATGTCTCAATATCGATTGTAAATGCAAGCATGTAATCTTTCATTCTGCTACATCAAAAACGTGTTCCGAACCCAAATATGGCACTAGATAGTATACAATTATTTTCATTCAATCTGGACAAATTTGCCCTACTTTTTCTTAAACTGCTGCTGTAGAGGTACGTTAAACGGGTTGGACCAGAAGGAATTGTACGGGTTCACTGCGGTTAAAGACACTGGTACCAGAAGTGCGAGTAATTATGTGACGAGGAAAGAACCTTATGCACATTTTGTTAGGGTAAGTTTTAATATTTTAACAAGTTTAAGATAGACAACTTATTTTCTTCGGAAAATTAAAGGGAACAAAAGAAATTGGCCAAATCTGGCCCCCTGAGAATATGAAAAGGAATCCCGGTAGCGAAACTGGAGCAGATAGACAGTAGTTATATCCTGCTTGAGACAGTTGATGATTTTACTCTGAGAAGAATTTGAGATTTTAGGCGAAATGACAGTATCGTTTGTGGGAGGTTTTTTTTTTTTTTTTTCTTTTTTTTCTTTTTTTTTTTTTCAAAGCAACAAGGTAGGTCCAAGACTGTAGCCGGGAATCATTTACAGGAGTAGTTAAGATGCGCTACTTTGGTCCACAGCTCCAACTGTTAATGTGGATTTGGCCAAGTCCAATAGCAAGGGGTGCTCATTTTAAGAAGGACGAAAGTTCCTTACCAAAATATAAGCCCTTGACATCACTGTTGTGTGAGGTTGTTGCGGCCCTGTTGAGAATGTGAAATAAAGGTTTATTTATATATAGAATACCCAGCAGTGCGCACGTTATAATTGGTTATGCGATTGAAGAAAAGGCATTAAAATCGAATAAACTATTTTTTCCCAAAAATGAGTCAAATAATCAAGTTTTACACACACACACACACACACACATATATACATATGTGTGTGTGTGTGTGTCTGTGTGTGTGAGTTTGTGTGTGTGTGTGTGTGTGTATGTATGCGTGTGTATGTGTGTCTGTTATCTTCGACGTAGATTTGCTGAATTTCCTTGTTTATTAGCGTCCAGACAGCCAGGCAATCTTCCAGGGAATATTGATGAAATTACAATTTGAAATATGCTGTTTCAGTGTCACTTGGTCCAAAACGACAAAGTTGAAGCCCTTTTCTTTTGAAAAATGCGTGATTTGACAGAAGCCAACCACTCCGTGCAGGTCCTCTCATTCGCTGCCCCGCATACGTGTTACAAACAATTAAGCGGCGAGGTAATTTGCTATCTGTCCCTCTATTTGTAAGTATCTACATCCTTTACAAGTCTCCATCCTCCAGTTTGGTTCCGTGACAGAAACAACCGACATCAAGGAAAACGCAATGAGAAAAGAAATGTACAGACGACCTCAGGCAATCATAGAACATCTTGAGGCAACTTCAATCAAATTGATCTGCAGTGGACTGAGTCAGGCGCTTTCATGGCCACAGTCTGGTTAAAAAAAGGCGCGAAGCACGGTAGTACGGGAAGCAGACTTTCTTGGAAAAAAAGTTGCAAACCAATATATTGGCATTAGATCCGTCATGGACAATCGTTTTCTTCTCAACGCAACTGTTGTTGTAGTGAGTGCAACAAGATTTGGCGTGCAAAATTACAGTAGGAGACGTTCGAACGCAATTCCGTGTAGGTTTTTCTTTTTACACATAATGCCAGCCAACGCTTTTTGAAATGCCATGTAGAATCTTGCATGATGCAGATCCTGTCTCATACTGCAGGCAAAGAGTGAGCGCCATGTACCAGGGTTGTGCTTTGTTACTTGACAGGAGCTCGGTGAAGCAACGCATACAATTTCATATCGACGCGTCGCTGTAATCTAAGAAAACCAGTTTGAGAGAAACACTAGGACAGCCGCCACTTTACTCTGTTTGTGTATTCAATAGACAATACAATTGGTAGACATGTAGCGCAAATTGTCATTCTACCATCCAGGGCCTGGCGGAAGACCAGCACATGTACCTGCACTGAGCCAGTAACCCTAGCTTAAGAAGAAATAACTTAACATAATTCGCAAGGTATTGTTAGTTCTGCCAGAAAATAACCATAAATACATCGCTTCAAATGTAACAACCTGCACAATGAATGCATCGATGTAACTAGGAAAGATGATTTGCTGCATAGCAAATCAGTGTGTGTGTCTTCAAAACATATTGGTATGGCAATGTACAACTATTCCATAACACAGGAGTAGGAGTTGGAATGAGATCTCTATCTATTATAGCATTGAAGTTATTCAAGATTTAAAATTTTTAATGGTGCTATTTAGAATAATTTAAATTGCTACAACTTTTATTTTTAACTCATTAGGTGCACAATGGTCAACAAACCCCTAGTGGAAGCTGGAATGATATATCTTTGAATTATAGTGTTGAAGATATTCAAGATTGAAAATTTCGAACACTGCTAATTAGCATAATTTAAATTGTTACAACTTTTGTTTTAGATTCATTTCACGCACAATGGTCAACAACCCCCGAGTAAAAGTTGAAATAACATCTCTGTCTATAATAGTTTTGAAGATATTCAGGTTTTAAAATTTGAAAAGCTATTAATTAGCATAATTTAAATTGCTACAACTTTTGCTTTAGATTCATTACAGGCGCAATGGTCAATAACCCCTAGCAGAAGTTGGAATGACATCTCTATCTATTCTACTTTTGAAGATATTCAAGATTTCAAATTTCAAATGCCCCTAATTTGCATAATTTTAAACATCTTCATTCCTCTGCATATAACGGTCAAACTTCTTGTATGGAGGTACAATCATGCCAAGTTTGGAGTTTCTATGTATAATAGTGTCTGAGAAAAGTGTCGGACAAATTCGCTGGTAAAGAAGAAAGAAAGAAAGAAATATAGAAAGAAAGAAAGAAAGAAAGAAAGAAAGAAAGAAAGAAAGAAAGAAAAAAAGAAAGAAAGAAAAAGTGTGTGTTGACACACACACTTAATTACTGCACACATACACGATGTGCTGCAGAAAATGTTGTGTGATCTCGGGATTTCCCAATATTCAGACCCTCAATCACATGCGGGAAATGTGTTGCATGGGCGCAACAATAGAGGTTGTCTTATATCTCTTCCCTCAAACTACTGCAACAATGTTGTGTATCTTACTTACTGAAAGTGCATTGCTTTTGCAAAAAGCGAAGACGCCTTTAGCAGGCTCTTATGTGGAAAAAGCTGGAAAATTTGATTCACTGACTGATGCTTGGTCCTTATGACGTAAATCGGGTTGTTTTCTTACCATGCCGGGCACTGACACGTACATATGTGGTACAAAGTGAACAGGGCATTTTAAACGCTGCAGACTTTATCAGCAGTTACTATGTGCAACCCGCGCGGAACTTTGTTCCACGCCAAGTATATATCAGACAATTTTCACATCAATAATGTCTTGTGAACAGCCTGTATACAAGCAGGTCTAAAGAGCTGTGTAGTTACATGAGTTATGTGATCGAATTTCGAGCGGGATCTGATTTCAAACTTCCCCTATTATCGTGATAATCGCCAGGATTTTGCCGTAATTGCTCATGTGCGATTTTGCTGTAGTGAAGTCTATGTCGTGAAGTTTCATGTCGCAGTGCCTCGGTACAAAATGAGGCAAAAAAGGTATACATACAAAAAGAAACTGGCGTAACCTTGTCAGGCCTATACAAAGCACCCCCCGGGGGGGGGGGGGGAGCACATACTTCACAGTAGGGTGGGTGTGTGCCTTGGACATTTTTATACAATACCCTATCTTAATCCTACATCAGATATAAAAAGGTACCCTTTCTTAATCCTGTAATGTGTTGAAAGGATTGCTGCATTGGTGCATCCTCATTATTACCCCTATCCTAATCCAGCTGTGTACATTTGGGGGGGGGGGGGCTTTTCTAATCCTGGGAGTAATTAAAACAGGGCCTACCCATACAATCCTACCTGCCTCCCCCCCCCCTTTTCCACAAGCACAATCGTAAAGAACAAGTTGCGCATCAGAATAAAGCCGTAGTCTTTGGCCTACACGTTATTCCGTCATGCGCGAACAGATGGCCTGATCCTTTGTGCCTGTACATTGAGGTTTCGCCAAAGAAATATTGCACAGGCAGAAAAAAAGACAGGGGCCGTGCATGCACCGAAGTAAAGTCTTTTCTTCATGCCGTACAACAGTCTGTTCGAAATTAGGTCCCACTCACAAGCAGAGCTACATTGTACGGCACGACATCCTTGAGTGAATGACGTACTGGTGTGTTTCCTTTCGGCAGGTAAGCGTCTTACTACGTATTCTCTTAATATACATTGGTCTGTCAATTGTATAATATTCGTGTTTAGTTACAACTATCAATTCGGTTTGCTCTGACCAACTTTTAACCGTGCCGAATTTGATCCCCACAGGCTACTCCTATAAAACATCACTGTATCTAGGAGATGTTTCTCAAACTCCGAGCGGTTGCTTCCCCAATCTCCAATGGGAGAGGTACATAATAGATGGTAGCACCAGGTAATTATACCTGGTGTCTAACTGTTACACATGCTGTTATCTGGTAGATAAACAAAATTAGCTTGTCCTATTGGTCTGCCGTTTCCAACAGGAAGTTGTGTGTCATTGGGGAAACAGCTACCAGATAGAGGCTGTTTCCTACGTAAACTTTATTACACTGACATACCCTTTAGGCTAATGGCTAACAGATTACAAAAACTTCGACGAACACACTCACATACTAATAGAAAGATACACTAAACATAAACATCGTACAATATCGATATCAAAAGCTGTCTTTCGTTTCAAAACATTTTGTATGCACATTTTTGCCATGAGGCACCAGCCTTATTTTAACCAGGCTGTTTTCAATTTACTTTTCAATTTGGTTCTATTATGTAAACACCGATCAAAGTGTGAAGGTGATCTTCCGTTTAAAGAGTTTAAAGCTTGTATGAGGCAAGACCTGGTATAAAGATGGTGACCTTTCGCAGACATATTTAAATGGGCAAAAGCATTGGAATCTGAAATAGTTTTCTCGCAGATAAAGCAGGATACAATTCGTGTTGACTGATAAATGTATAATGTTCCATCATGGGCAGTCTACACCCGACCGCAAGGCTCATTCAATGGTTATTCTTATGATAATATATTGGCACATTAGGTGAATTTGAAGCTTGTTGGGGCCTATATATGTATGCACCAAGGTAGCCACACCCGATTTCCCGCAGAGTACATCAACAATGTTGACTTTACAAACCTGGACTGTATAAATATTTCTCTTTTGTTTTCCTATCCAGCACCACTGGGCACATTCAGGTACAATAAAACACGAGCGTCTAATAAAAGGAAATTGTGCGTTATTGGAATTTATATATCAACGTGTTGGCAAAGAGGCCAACCAAATTATTTAAGGGGATATTAAGATTAGATATGCCTGGTACAGTCCAGCCAACAGAAAATTATTGATCATTTACGAACGATTTTAATGTCACGTATAATGATGGCAGTGCAGCAGGGGAATTTCCACTGGCTTCCACTTAAGTGGACGTGCTGGTCGTGTTACGTTTTGTGATGTTCATGTCAATTTTAATGCCAACTATGTCATGTATCAACATTATCCTTGGAAAACTGGTCGACTGCGATTGGTAATTTCCCAGGTCGCCTGTTTCTCTCTCTCTCTCTCTCTCTCTCTCTCTCTCTCTCTCTCTCTCTCTCTCTCTCTCTCTCTCTCTCTCTCTCTCTCTCTCTCTCTCTCTCTCTCTCTCTCTCTCTCTCTCTCTCTCTCCTCTTTCATAAAACATTTTGAATGAATGTACATCTATATGAAGGCATATCTATCATGTGTCTCGCCTCCTAGCAACAAGGGCACTCCGAATGTAGCTAGCGACACGCACGTAGAACTGTTGACTTAGTGTTGTAACATGACCACGTTAAAGGGTTAAGGTATGAATATATTAAACGAAGTTACATTTTACATGATCGATATAGCCAGAGCAAAATGGTATCCAAGAATAAATGAAACCCCCAAAGCTGATAGTTAATAGCCCCAGTATTTTATTTTAGAAGTCAAGTGTAAGGAACATGTTTTATCGGCATAGGGGTGTGAAGATGGATATCATGTTCTAAATGTAGATACTAAGGAAACATCGATTTAGTGCAGTTGGCGCAGAAAATTATCTTTTAACCAGAATAGAAAACCAAGGTATTCCATATAAATGTTAAAGAGCATATTTTGACCTGTATTGTGAAAGATAACATGGGTGTTCTATTTTAAACTTAAAAAAACACGTTCATAAGTATTGTACAAAATAAAAAATGGGACGTAATCCATGTAATCTATTAGAAGCCTGTCTGTATTATTTATAACATATTTGAAGCCTGTACAAAACAAAGATATATTTTGCCGATTTATTTTTTGGTGAATGGAAAACAAGACCTTCAATTGTTATACAGCATGAATGGCTTGTCTCCTGCACTTAGGGTCAAGATTCATAAATGATACCTGAACCCTTCCACCATTTAACTGGCCGGTGGTCAAGTGTCGTCTGCTTCAATGTTTGACACTCATTTCAACAGTGATGAAAAATATTTTGGATGAAAATTCCAGGTAAGACCTTATCAAGATAACACGCCAAAGAAAGTTGTTGACTCGGTCTTAATTCAAAGGGTAAGGGTTGATGATAAATAAAGGTTACAGTGAACAAGTGGAGTACAATCCGTGCCTACTTTATTTGACTTTGCCAAGCATATACATTTGCTTGTATCCATGCTGTTCAATGCGGTGAACTTCAGAAGAATCCAGCATTGCATGACACATAGACAACAATCATAAAGTATAAATACATTTTCATATTATAATATTTTCCGCACACAGGAGATTTTGCGTGTTTCTTTTTTCAGATAATGTCCATATAATAAAACAATAATCTAAATAAACATGATAGACTTAACCTGAGTACCCGACTGTCAGCTACTTGCAATACCCGAACACCACGCTGGTATTTTATACAGTACGTAGCTAAGACGAAAGAAATATTTGTGTTTTGCTGCGTTTATATATCCTATTTATATTCCTTCTTTTTCCGTTGCACACTTCAAGTGTGAGTTCCGTGACACAAGAACCTGTCATTCGAGTGGCTTTATAACCTGGAAAATACTGCTCCATTGTGGTGGGTAAATGATACAGCTGAATAATACTGATATCAAGCAACAGAAGAGCTGTTGAGATGCTAAATAAACAAATGAAGTATGTAGCTTGAACGGCCTTGTAACATGCTTAATTTTGTTCGATGTTGGTATTAAACTGCGGAATTGTGTTTTGTGCGGAACATTGCAGCTCAGCATTACGCATGATCGTAGCCCCAACTCAATCCAATATTAGGCAGCCCAACAGCCTAGAAAAAACATGGTAATCTGAAAAAAAATGTATCATGGTTATAGATAAAAACGGCCAAGCTACGTCTATATTTTTTCATAGTGCCCTATACGCCACAGATGTAGAACATCATAATGTGCAAATCATCAATTCATGTGTGTGTCTGTCTGTCTGTGCCTGTTGAATTTTTAAGGAAACGTGCATCAAAATTTTATTTTCCAAGAGTCGCAGTTGGAATTAAGAATGTAGTGTGTCGTCGTTCTACGTCATTTTATGCTGGCTCCCTCGCTCACAATTGTCACTACGATGATAGAGGCAGTGTAGCTTCACATGACTCATGCACTATTGATTAGAATTTTAAACTCTCTCCTCGAAAACAAGAAGCACGACGTATTGAATGTCAGAAGAAAAATCTTTAATAAAACGTTTTTAGGAAATCTATATGAACAATAGACATATTAGGATTTTTTTTTTTTTTTTTTTTTTTTTTTTTTTTTTTTTGTTAGAATAACATTTGTAACGTAGATGTAATGGGTTTCCAGTGACTGCTTTTTACATTTTTTTTCTTGAATGAATGAATGAACTTTATTGGCTGCACCACAGTATACAAAAAGTGCGGCAGTATTGCAAGCGAAGCAAATACAAACTTTTCACACGGTGATTACAACATAGAAACAAGACATCAACAACACCAACCCCTATATAAACAAAGCATTGAGACAAAAAAACGTGATTTATTCAAACATTGTTAGTGATTTTGTAAATAGGGCCGACATGAGAGAAATTATCCGATATCGGAATATATTTTTTTTTATAATTGATTTCCTCTTGTAGCCATAACTTCTTTCATATAAATTCCAAAATTTCTGATCACTTCATAATCCCATGATTCCATAATAAAGAATTTTTTAGATCAGTGTAACCAGAAAATTCTGTAAACATGTCCGAAATTGAATTTAACAATTTATCTTGGGGTTCTTTTGATAGGCGACAACAAAGTGACACTCATCCTCTGAGAGATTACAATGCTCGCAAAGTCTTAATTGTATGGGTAATTTTGATGGACGTTTGTGCCTTCCTTTTTCGATCGCCAAATTATGTGCACTGATTCTTAGTCTTGAGGTATTTTTTCTGTTCATCTTGTATCCTGTGCATCAAACCACGCGTGCAGTAAGAGAGTGCTAAGCTGTACTTTAATCTATAACATTGTCTGCTTATGGATTGAGTGAGTGATAATTATGTAAATTAATAAGATGGTGAAGAACACACCACCATTATCAGAGCGTAGCCGTAGTGACCCGTCGAAGTTTTCCACCTCCATGGCCGTTACGAGCAAACATAAATCCTCTCGATCAACACTCCTCGACTTTTCAATAGCTGGGCAAGAGTGACCTGTTATCTGCTTGATGACCCGACCCCGAGCAATGTATTGTCAGTGAGAAGGTCACGCACCATGATACCATGATGCACTGCTTCTGAGCATGAGCAGTGTGGCATGACAATCAAGCTCACCGGAACAACACAGCTGGTAAAATACCATGTGAAGAGATCTACAAATAAAATTCTATCTCTGGTAAGGTCACCAAATTTTGTGGGTGATTCAAGTAGACAACTATTCCCAAATATAGTTTATCATAATTAGGCCACAAATAGTGCATTTAAGAGCATGTAACTGGGTAGCTCCTAGGTGTTAAGGACTATGGGCTCAATGTGACCATTGACAAGCGGTTCATCTTGCCGTACGTGCTTGACCATTGTGTTGCCAGGGGCGTATTGCACGTCTGCTTTTGTTTATATCACAGGCGTATGAAAATATTCCGAGTGCGAGAGCACCGATGCTGCTTGTATAGTAATACCACAAGGCCAGTGTCCCACGAGCAACGTTACTCATACCACTCCGTATACATGTGAATAAAGTACATATTCCTCACTTGAATATGGTAAAACCATACATGTATGTGTTCCTTATCTGTTATTCCCCATGTTGAATAAAGTTTCAGTGCGTTTCCAAGCGTACGGTGCACAACACACTTACATTACTGTCGCTGACGCCCTGTTTTGTCCAGATACTTTCGTTATTTATCTTCCGGTTTGCATGAGCGGGAAGAGTGCAAATGGCAACGTAATAGCTGGTGTGCCGATGCAACCGCAATAAAGGCGTTCCACCTGATAGCCAACCTGAGCAACTTTGTGAAGCCACCACTGGGTACCCATGAAGAGCGAAGTGCGGTCCGTATGAAAACATTAAAGGGAAACACGTGGAGCAAAGCGACAAATGCCATCCATATACAGCAACTACGTGTACTTATGTTCCCTTTGTGTGTGGAAGAAATTAAACAAATAGAGATAAAAGTGATCGCTGAGACCCAATTATTCTTGTGTTGGACAGGGTCGAACTTAATACTGCAGAATGATATATAATTTAAAATATATACAGTAAACCCGGCCTTGTGACACATCGTATTTTAAACATTTCCCTAATGTGGAAAGTTTTACCCAGAATGAAATATTTTCAAGTCATTTTCATATTCTTGACACTTATAATATACAGTGAACACCTGTCTGGCTTGCATTGTGGATACTTCTCTTGGTGCGAAATCCAAAAAAGATCCGGTCTATTATGAACACAACGTATGACACTCATGGTACTTATCTACAGTGAACATATGCCTGGTTGCAGTGTGGATACTTTTCTTGGTAGGAAATCCAAAACAAAAACAAAAAACAACAAAAAAAAGAAAGAAAGAAAGAAAGAAAGGGTCTATTGTGGACACAACATCTGACACAAATTGTCAGTGTGTTTTATTTTCAACTTCAGTTGACTTGTATTGCAGCCAGAAATCAAGCCTGCACCATACAGTCCCTGTTAATCCTTAGTCAAAGGTTAGATCTTCATGGCTTGTACCGCGTTTACGTTCATTCAGCAAGAAATCCACTGTAAAGCCTGAACAGTCAGAAATACGAGGCACGCATATTGATTTCCCGCCACAACTGCATACCTAGTAGACTTAGTAACCATAGTCTCGCCTGTCGAGATACGGGCCGCTGTCTGTGCGGCGAAGCGGGACATTTCTAATATTTTGGAAATAAGAAGACTTTGTACAGGCAGATGGAAATATATTCTTGTAACCAATTTAGGAAACACTAAATAGATATGACCTTGGTATTTGTAGACTTAAATATCTCTAAAAGACACTATTTTTGTCAGAGAGGGGTATTGAGCCCGGTCTCTGACAGTGATATACCCGTGTGTCCTCAGTGATTGACATGCGTGAGCCCCGTGCTTTGTGGCTGGAAATTAATATGTATGCCTCGTATTTGCAGTCATTCAATAGAACGTGAACATTATGTACATCATGCACATATACTCTTTAAACGTGTTTTGACCTTTTGATCAAGTTTCCCTATTGTAATGAACTATTGTAAATTTGAATCTTCCTTTAATTTATATTACAATAAACAGACTGTGTAAAACTGATCGAGAGGTGCATATTTGGCGACTGTGTGTCGATGCTAGTTGACCTCTTTTGATGGAGATGTACTCGGAGATTGCACAAGAACAGCCCTGCCCAATGTGGACACATGTATATTACAGCTAATTTTCCCACAACTAAAGGTGTCCACTACAGCCAGGCTTTGTTCAATTTCAAAAATAAAACGCACACTGGACACCCTAAGTCACATACACAGCAGAAAAGTAAAAATAATGTAAGCTAACTTGGGTCATGGTTGTCATGCTTACTTTAAGTGCAGTGACGTGGAATAGTGCAAGGCAATGCGATCATCAGGTTCAAATGCCCATTATCTTTTGAAGGCACAGTTACACGAATTGTCATACTTCACGTTAAACCTAACTAATTATGGCAATTGGAAAAGCAACTCGACTTGATCGTATCTGATAATGCAACACGATTGAAGGGGATCTGGAGATACCACAGTGGCTATGGATTCAATGGCATCTGACGAGGCAAGACTATTCAATTGTACATGAAGATGCACTTGCAGCAGCACATGGGTGTTTGGAAATGTTGCCATATTAGTTCGTAAATATCGGGGAATTATGTTGTCTTGGGCTCTTTCAGGTTCAGTTTATATAAAAAAAAAAATCTGAAAAGGCGTGGATAAACATCTGTGATTATATTTGTGTCTATTCGTCCAGAACTTCCTAGTAGTCATTACCATATTCCGCAATTCGAACTCTTTACACTCCTTAAGCTGACCTGTCATTGTCTAACCTATATAAATATTGAAGTACTCTTCTCCATATTGCCATAGTTCTTCAGTAGAATTTGGAAAGGTTGCATTAGCCCAACAAAATTAAAGGGTCTTCAGCGGGTAACTACTAAAAACATGTTTTAGAACCTGTACCCACACATGCCTCGCTGAGTAGCGGCTCCTTGTCTAAGCTAGATAATAATTGAAGTTTGAAGTTTATTATGACGAAAAGTACATCAAACTTTTACAACAGCCACATAGGAGATGGAAACCCAAGTGGGCTTATATAATCTCCTGTTACAAAATGCATTACATAACTGTTTAATAATAGGCTTCTGGCAGAGAATAATTAAGTAAAAAATGGCTTGATAGTAACACTAAACATAACTATAAGACAGTATACCACTCAAGCATAACAAAACTAAGACATGCAAGAAATTAAGTAACCCTTAAGCTTTGATTTAAATACATAAAGAGAAGGTGAACATCTGATGTTGTTTGGAATGCTGTTCCATACTAGAGCTCCATGATATTTGATAGAGAAATTACACAGGTTTGTTCTGGATCTGGGTACATAAAGATTAGATGATTGCCTAGTCGAATAAGAATGTATATCAGAGGTAAATTGGAATAGATTATGGAGAATTAGAGGCATGATGTTGTTTATAGCTTTGAAAATGTACAAGGCTGTAGCATACCTATTGAGTTGGTCAAGTCTTAAAAGTCTAAGGTTGACAAAAATAGGATAAGTGTGTGCATTGAATTCAGAATTGCTGATTATTCTAACTAGTTTCTTTTGAATTTTTGCAAGTTTATCTAAATTAGATGGGTAATTGGCAGCCCAGATGACATTACAATAAAGGAAGTATGGGTATGCTAGTGTATCATAAAGCTGAATACGGATATCTTTTCCAAGTTTCCATCTTATTTTTTTGAAGATGCCAATAATTTTACTAAGCTTACTAGATATATTCAGCATGTGATATTTCCAATTTAACTTGCTATCAATCCAAACACCTAGAAATTTACAGTGGAATATTTGTTCCAAAGATATGTTATTTACTTTGATTGAGGAATTATTTTTACTTTTTGTTCCAAATATCATATAGTTAGTTTTATCTAAGTTGACAGACAGCTGTAATAATAATAATAATAATAATAATATATATATATATGTATATATATATATATATATATATATATATATATATATATATATATATATATATATATATATATATATATTGCAATGTTGGGGGGTGTTTTGGGTGGTGTTTGGGGGTGGCGTTTTTTTGTTGTTTTTTATTTATTTTTTTTTTTGCAGGTCAGTGGTACCATTTGGAAAAAAGGACTCTTCATCTCCTGTAATTCTCATTATTGATCAGTGTGGGTCAGTGACTGTATGTAAATTAAATCAGTTATGAGGTCACTGCAACCCTCATGGCAAAAGATACCATGCAAATAGTCTACTCTTGACCTGCTAGCTCCACGTAGGGAAGGCAAATAGCTACTTTCCCCGTTACTTGTCGCTCATCTTAGTGTGAAAAAGCGTTAGGATTTGCATATGAAGCCCGCGAAGGGACAGGGGGTATAGGACAAGTGATTTGTGGCCAAGAGACGGCAAGTCGTGGTCACGACACAGCAAAGTCACGTGATGCCTCACAACAAGCAATCCACTTGCTGCGTTACGCTTACGTCGTTGTGAGGAAACACATGAATTTATTTGCAGCCACAATTTGCTGTATCGTGGCAACAAATTAGTATCTCGTGGACCCGATTTAGTGCGTTTATCTCGTGGATAGTACCAGTTGTAGTATGTCATGGCCATCAAAGTTTTTTAACCCTTTACCAGACACGAGGAGCTTTGTGCAAATATTTCGAGATAAGGCTTAAGATTGCCTGGACATTTTCATACATGGGAATACTTTCCGCCAATTGCATAGAATTCCAGTAATGTAGGATTATACAAGTCCATTTTCACTAAAAAGTCAGAATGCCTCTTGAGGCTAAGCCTATAAAGCTGTCAATTCGCCTTTTGTGTCAGATATTGATGAGAAATCGCCCCTTCATTGATACCGAGCAAAAAATATTTGGGGGGATTGATTGAAAATCCTTGTCGTTGGGGAAAATATGATCGCAAAAGTGACCATTACACACATGTCAATGACATTCTTCTCTTTTTATAAAAAAACTGATAAACAAACTGATCAATATTAATAAGCACCCCGGGGAAAAATAGAAAACAATCTAAGGAATCTAATCCTGGCAACAAAAGATGGATATCGCGTGGTAAAAATTGATGAATTCGTCACCCCTATTAAGGCTGGGTTTGTTTCCGGGTTCCAATGCATAAGGTTTTAGAAAGGAAATCGTGACAGCGCTTTATCTGGCGTGTAAACAGTCTTAGCTGATTCGTGGCAATTCGCACACGGTCCTTCAATAAGTGTGCTTAGTTTTTCTGAACCATAGGTTTTAAGCTGTGTAATTCTCATTTCATTGTATATATTTTAAAGGTTTTGTTTACTTTCTAACTGTACTCGACGCACCGCGTGCCCTTGCTTTATGTGCGATGACCACGACAAAAAGGGGTCGAGTCGCAACGATTATTATCATTATGGTTGTTGTTGTTGTTGTTGTTGCTGTTGTTGTTGTTGTTGTTGCTGCTGCTGCTGCTGCTGCTGTTGTTGTTGTTGTTGTCGTTGTCTATTTCCGGCAAGCAGATATTGGATACAGGTCAAACAACACGTCTTCGGTATTTCTTTGCTTCAATTGTGTCGTCGCTGACGACACAAGGGCCGGCACTGAGGAATTACAATTTAATGATTCCTAAAATAAGTGTTCTGTTTATATCTGTACACGTAAGAGAGCCTCGTGTTGATATTTTACAACGCTGTTTGTTATTGATCCACGTCTACGGCTCTGGCCACTTAAATTAGGGAATGGAATGCAGCTGACTGTTTAAAGTGAAATGCCAGCTCCCTGCAGTATAATAATAACTCCGTAAGGAACACTGCATGCCCATAGTTCTTATGGTACATTATACATAAAGATAAGCAGACTGAAATAAAGCCTTATGCAAGCTTTAACGCGCACGCATTACTATTTGGAAAAAAGGTGAAAAGAGATATAAATGAGGCTATTTTTCAAGCAGTGCATCATTATATTAAGAACTCGGGAAGGTGCAAGATATGAATTTTGGAAACTATTTTTCGGTTAATGAAAGTAATTGTAATCCTTCTACACATCACTCATGCCCCATCCCCCGCCTATTCTGAAATTGTGGTCCCGTATGTTGCCTGTTAGTGTATTAGTGCTTCGTAACATCAATGTCATATCGTCTATGTATATGTACTAGGGGCCCTAATATATGCTAGTGAGTCTGTCGGCCAATTGTTTTTCAATAAAATATGTTTAAACAAAATAAAAAGTTCACAAATCATTGAGTCCAATATTATTGTTAACATTACAAAAGTATCTCCCTCTTTAAACCTCCCTGTAAAGAACCGTGTTCGTCTCCTTCTTATTAAGACCACTTCCATAAATACAGTCGCATGGGGTGATCGTGATAGTGAATTGTTTGTGTTTGTAACATAACCCTTTCAGCCCCAGAATTTAGACTGAGGCAACAGCTTTTAGGAACGTTTCGTGCAAAGTCTAAGAAAGCTGTTGTCTCTGCACAACCTTTGAAAGGGTTGATTTAAAATTATATTCAATGAATAAAAATAACTGGAGTTTTTTGCGAATACATTGAGTGTGGATCCAATATAATCATATAATGAACACGACTTTTCTCAGGAAAAAGGTAAAAGACTTAACCCGCACCACTAACTGTAGAACTTACCTTAGCTATCTTTGACGAGTTAGGATCATCTAGAATCGACCAAAGTCTCATTTTCCATATATCACTGTTCTTGGGATCCTGGAAACCAAATTCATGGTCCCTGTTTTGCCTATTATTATCACTAAACGCCCGTTCAATAATTTCCAAGGCCTTCTGTTCTTCTGCAAATGCCTTGTAGGGCTTCCAGCAACAGGCGGACACATTTTGGTCATCCACGCCCCAGTAAGCCAGTTCTCTCTCTATAGCGGGGCCACAGATGTTGTGTGGAATATGCAGTTCACCAGTTCTATAGAAATCCAACACACAACCAAATATTTTTGGATTTCTGTCAAAGAAATATTCGTTCAAATTTTCATTAAAGCGAGGGTTGCTTGTGTTAAGATTATAAAGTGGACCGTTCCGGGTTTTGCCTAAAGTCGACCTTAAGGTTTGAAAGCGTTTCCCGCCCACATTTAAGGTGACTATATCGGCACCCGCCATTGTTGTGTGGCTGTGGGCACGCGTGCGCCCTGCCGCAGATCGAGAAGCCTTCCACAGGACACCTTTTTCAGCGCAGATTACTTGATTATGTCGGGAGACTGTTCTTCAACTCCTCTGAAAAGTAGAAAAACACACATGTCAGATACAATATTCTCTCTCTCTCTCTCTCTCTATATATATATATATATATATATATATATATATATATATATATATATATATATATATATATATTTCTTGGGTGGTTTATGGGCAATTATACACTGCCCACAAAAAATATACAATGGAATAGGTCCTACAGCCGGTTTGTGGGTCATGCCCATTGTCTGCGGGTCAATCATAATCCTCAAACCGGACCGTGGGCAGTATATACCAAGTATTGCTTACCACAAATTTCTGGGCATATATGGCTTCCCATAATATCTGGGCAGATTTGCTAATTTGTACGTTTCTGAAACCCCCTAGGTAGCGCCTTGAATTTAAGGAAAACATGGTTTATGGGCATTCTTCAACTGCCGATAAACCGAACAACTGGCCACAAGACGGTCTGAGGATTACAATTCCGCCCATAAACCACCCAAGACATAACCATATCTATATACATATATAATAATCGCCAAGAAATCACAAAACCTTCACACTGTTCTTGCGTTGTCTTGGGGTAAAAACCTTATCTAGTTGCGCAGCTGCACTTAATGATATCGCAACGTTTGTTATCCACTGTTGTTATGTGTCCAAACTGAGTGACCTTTTCATATTTGTGCAACTACTTTACTCATTGACTACTATTCGTACTTGTTTACATATTTTTTATTTTTATAACACGAGAGGGATTAATATAGGCATTGCCTTTTTCCCAATTGTATTTTTTGAAATAAAATATGTTTAAACCAAACTCTTATCTGAAATCTAAATATCTTTATGTTGAGGTAATACCTCAGGCCCGTAACTAGACGTTAATTATAGTGGTGCCTCCGCTCCAAAATTTTGGACCTTTCCTCTATTCTGGCTTATCATAATCTAAAGTTACAAATTTACTGAAGCATGTGCCTACATGTATGCTACATCATGTCGACTGGTGCCAAAAGTTTGGAAGTTCGAATCTCGCTCGTTCCAAACATAAAATATATTTTTTCGTCATTTCCTTAATGCCCGTGGATTTAAGTCCCTGATTCTGGGAATAAATGCCGACTCATTACATATACTGCATTACCATGTTGATATGGCACTCGCACATAGCTTCATCCAACCATTCTCCTTTTTTCAGAATGAGTTTTGGTGGAGTGGATATGTGCGCTTCCCACCTCAGCTAAGCGACTGGTGCCGAAAGGTTGCAAGTTCCAGTTTCGCTCGTTCCGAATATAAAATATGCATATATACATAGCTCTTACACATTAACATTTACACGTGTTTGCCAAAAAGCGGAGTCTCTACATACAGATGAATATATACACACCGGCCCTGTATTCAATTTGTATTATATATATACATAAATATAGAGAGAGAGAAAGAGTGTGTGAGAGAGAGAGAGCGAGAGAGAGAGAGCTCGTGGATATAGATTTTATTAGTACACACTAACTTGCAAATTGGATGAAATATTGCTCTTTTATATCTTAGTTTTTTTTCTCATTCAAAACTTTACAGATCATCGTGTACCCCCACATATATTATACGATATTGTCATGCGTATAACCAGCTGTCAGGCAAAAAATACTATCTGGAATGAACCAAGAAGACATTCATAGCATTAAAAATTCCTTTACATTCTGATGCTGAAAAAAGTTTCACACTATTAGGACATGATATATATGTGTGTGTGTGTGTGTGTGTGCGTGCGTGCGTGCGTGCGTGTGTGTGTGTGTGTGTGTCCTTCGGTTTCCTCCACCAAACAAGTAGGTAGGAGCGTATACGCCACCATCTATGCCATGGAGAGTGATTAATATAGGCTTGGCCTGATTCGCAATCCATGTAAAAGATATGGGTATATACTTTTATATACATATATATATATATATATGTATATATATATATATATATATATATATATATTATATATATATATATATATATATATATATATATATATATATATATATATATAAGGTGTCTTGTGCTGCCAACTCAATAAAACTGCAAATATTCATGTTAAGCAGAATATTAATAGTGGCTGTGAAAAGTCTATCAAGAAAAGTTTGATTAGCCTTTGTTTCTGTGAAGGTAGTCGACCTATGCCTCGGTAAACTACTAGTACTAAATGCAGTAACTCACAACCGCATGAACTGAAAAGTATTTGCATAAGTTTAAGCAAAGTATATATTGTGTAAATGGCCATGGTCGATAGATTATAAAACATGCTAAAATAGCACCCTTTGGTTTAAATTATTGTATAAACTGCGACTTCTTTGATCAGAAACTACAATGTAATATAACATGAATATACAAATGTGGAAATAACATCAGAATGGTTATTTTTATCAAACTGCAAACTGTTTTCAGGTAATCACTGGCTACATACGTGGATGAAAAGGCGTCCTCTAGAATTTTTATCTGTGTTTGTTTTGCAGTAATGTTACAATGTTTCAAAGTTGATGCCACTGTACATTGTGGTTTTGTTAGACTCAGCAAAATTATTAAAAAACATTAATAAAGAAAATCTGTGGCCCGCTTTTTATGCACACATAGGTGGTAGGAGCAATTCAGTGAAAACAGCACAGGATTTGGTTGAACCGGGAACAGGTAATTTCCACATTTTTGCGTACAAATGTCACATCGTAATTTCAGATCAAAGCAGATATTTGTCACCAATTAAAAAGAAAGGGCCATCCTTTTATCTTAGTTATGATCTGTTGATCATGGCCTTTGCAACAGTGTATCCTTTGCTTATACATGTGTGAATTTTTAACTTCATGAAGGCGTGCAGAAGAGAGTGGACTTAGTTTACTGGGGCATAGTTAGATTACATTAAAACTAGTCTTTACGGTTTAGCGGGACTTAGATCGACTTCTTTAGAACTAGTTTTACGGTGATACATCTCTAAGAGTATTGTAACACTCTTCTTACCTTACCAGATATACCATAATGAGATACTCTGTGAACTTATCTTAGTTGGTTATCAGATTAGCTGTCCTGTACGAACGTGGACCTTTTACAAAGCTGACAGCTATCTTTACATAGACCTACCTGAACAATAAACTGAAACAGAATAAAAGGTAAAAAAGTGCACTTTTTGAATTTAACTGCCATACGTTTTTTCTCGGTATTTCAAGTCCTTCCGTTTTTATTTCTGTCCATGCGCTTAGTTTCTTTTCTTCTCTTTTTTCCATTTTTTCTTTAACTTTATTCATTATTATATTTGTTGATTTTCAATTAAAATTGTTTCTTTAAGGCAGTCATCTAGTTAGACCGACATACAAATAATGCTGCTTCAGTGAAAGTGACGCTGTTAAACGTGGACCTAAAGTTGCTCTAAACATATTGAAAAGTCTAATATTGTATGAATTAAGGTTAAAAAGGTCCAGTATAGCTGAACCAAGTTTCGACATAAAACTCAAAGGTCCAATATCAAAGAACCAAATTTGACATAATAGATAATGAATGTAAATCAGCTCTTTTTCATTACTTCAGTGAAAGAAAGGTATTCATTTAGTTTTGTCTCAAAAATGATTTCTGAAGCTGGGTTTGATGTATTAACAAAACGACAATAAATGAAATAAAGGTGGAAAAAACAGTTGAAAATAGTTTAAAAGGTCCCACATTTTTCTTTGATCGGTGAGATGTTTTTACCATGAATAGTATGCTTTCCAATAGGAACAGTGCTATGCGAACATGGACCTTAAACAGGTCTTGACATGTTAAATAATGTGAAAATTGTAAAATTATTTTTCTGCCCTTTAAAGTGCTATGCTCAATCAGAATAAGTAGAGTACTCTTGGTCGAATTACTTATTGTGCGGACCTTATGCAAAGAGTAATAATTGTTATAAACATGTATTAAAATACATTCCTTCTTCCTTTTTTTTTTTTTTTTTTTTTGATTGTTGATGTGTTTTTGTTTTGTATTATTTATTGGATATTTTGGCCCTGATGGAGGCGTCGATCGACACCCCCGACACCCCCGACACCCCGACACCCCGACACCCCCCAGGCTATAGGCCTGCACCTTCAGTTATGAAACAAGTAATAATTCGCTAATGAACTATGTCAAACGCATCTTTTTCAGGTATCAATTGGAATTGAGACTGCCAACATACAAAATGGTCAAGAAATTATATATTCCTTTTTCTTGAATAGATCTATGTTTGCGGAATACACCCTAGTACTGCTTTAATTCAGCCCTTAATGCCACTCTGCTTTCTTAAAGTGTGCAGCAAGCCTCACAGCATTTTAATTATCGTCACAATAGTCTTCATGACTTTCCCCGGCATCTCTTGTCTGTAAATTTTCGTGGTCTTTGGTGTTGCTTAGTACGATCATGGGTGTATCATTGCTTTCACACACTATTCATCATTCCAAGCAGATAAACGAACGCAAAAAATATGCGGATGAAATCATTACTAGTTTACATCTGGGACATCGTTGTGAAGAATATCGTAAACTATAAATACAATGTATACCCTAGACACATGGGACTCGGGATTTTAGTGATAAACTGCTGACAATTCATGATTATGATATGTTAATTTACACGGGTGCGCCTGTAGCTTTTAATCAACTGAACACTGAGTCACTGTTTGCTCATTTGCTTGCGTACGATGAAGCCGGCCCAGTGTTGATTCAGTATTATTATTATTCATGTCATTCAGTTTTTTCGTCCAGAGCTCCCTGAGCCCGGGGCAACGAACTCCTAAGACAGGAAATAGAATGGATTGATAGAAAAGCACTTCTTTGTCGACTGTTTTGACAACTTTGTATAAAGCTAGACACGACCAGAACTTGTTCATTTGCTTTGGCATACCACGTGCGGTATTGCTGTGCGTTGAGATTGGAAACTTAATCTTGCCGTTGTTTGCCTATTCAGGCTGGTACTTCGCAGGTATAGTCGTACGACAGTAATAAAGCGACGCTATTTATAAGTTACTTAAGAATATTTACATAAGCTTATTAAGAAAGCAATACATAACATAAGCGTAGTTACGATTTTCATCCACAGTACACCTAAAATGTGACCAATATGACTATTTAGGCCTGAAATTCAAGCTCTGTTTCGCGTACGTGTGCATTGCAATGATTCCCCTAATAATGATACTACTACTGCTGCTACTACTACTACTAATACTACTACCACCACTACTACTACTACTACCACTACTCATAATAATAATGATAATGATAATAATAATAATAATAATAATAATAATAATAATAATAATAATAATTCAGATATTATTATTGCACTGTTTTATATTGAGAAGATCCTGCGTCGCATGATGTCATTACCACCGTCAGGTCCCACCTTTGTAGCTGTTCCATTTGCGGGAGGGTGTCCAAGATATATCTTCCATGCCTGGCATTATAAGATGGAAGGTATTGTTATTTTCGGATTTATTAATTTTTTTTTTAAGACGAAATTTTTCAAAATGACTGGTTCGTCCATGTAATAACGCTCTTTTTCATACAAAATCCCATTCAGGGGTATGTTACTGAGACTTAAGCCGCAATACACCACTATGGTGGGTAGTTACTTTGCAACGCTCTGAAAGTGTTCTTGGTTTTCATGGAACACGCTGAAAGCCGACCTGCCTTAATTCGATGGCTTCCGTGGAACGCTCCAAGTGTCCTGAGCACTACTGCGGTCCGCTTTAAATAGCCACGAGACTACGGTCGATGGTAGGGGTGCCATTCTGATCGCAACAATACAAACAATTGATGTGTGCGCTTCCCCCTTATCTGTGAAAGCTAAATTTAGCAGAGCATGCCAATTAAATAGGAAATGGAAGGACGACACTAAAGTGACCAGCTTTAGTGGAACGTACTCCATAAGGATTTTAGGACCATACAAAGAATACCGTGGCTGAAATTACATTTTACACCCATGCAGTCTCCTTTGACGTGACGCCCCATTCGGCATCAGCGATCTCTCAGGCAATACAGAGGAGCAAACACCACATTCTGACTTGCGAATGTTCATATCAAGTGAAGTCATGATTATTTTCATTTCATCGGTGTTGCACAGTTAGTAAACAGTTATTTTCGTTGGCCAAACAAGTTACACTACACACATACCTATCAGCACATACGTGAAAAAAATGAAGTATATATACATACATACATACATACATACATACATATATACATATATATATAATATATATATATAAGATGTTCAATTATTATTATTATTATTATTATTATTATTATTATTATTATTATTATTATTGTTATTTTATATATATATATATATATATATATATCCATAAAAATAGTACTATATAAAGGCAAAATGTCAAAGTGTGAGTAATGCAGCTTCCGTGGGCCATCCAGGTTTCCCATAAGTTCCAAGATCATAAGCATGTGGCGATCCGTCTGCAGAAGATTGCTATGAAAGTATAAACATATATATATATATATATATATATATATATATATATATTTAGAAATTTAACTTTTAAAAAGCTAGTCTTTTCTGAGAGGGCGACAAGCCTTCATTCAGTAGTACCCAAGAAACATTACGAATGCCTTACAGACTGGCGATTTGATACATTGCTTGATGAATGCGAAAAGCCTGTACATACATACATACATACATACATACATACATACATACGTGTATATATATATATATATATATATATATATATATATATATATATATATATATATATATATATATATATATATGTATATATATATGTATATGAACTATTAGCCCAGAGAAGACTAACGTGACATTTTAAGCCCCGAATAAGAACATTTTTTTAAATATGCGAAAGGGCAACATAAAAGTTTGCACTTAAAATGTTACGCAGGTAATGTATGTAGTTACTGTTGGTTATTGTCCACAAATGTAACTGGTGGAATGATGAGAATTGCGTGCCGATGGTCAAGAGCGCACGTATATATATGTATATATATATATATATATATATATATATATATATATATATATATATATATATACATATATATACATATATATGTGTGTGTGTGTGTGTGCGTGTGTGTGTCTGTGTCTGTGTGTGTCTGTGTGTGCCTGTGTCTGTGTGTGTCTGTGTGTGTGTGTGGTAAATTATGGTCCTCTTGACCATCAGCTCATGCCGCGTACAGAGATTTCTGGATTTCGCCGGGCCGAACCCATCGTTGTCAAAGTACGTGTTTTTCATGGAGTCGAATTATATTTTCATGGACAATATCAAAGCAATTGGGTTTCTCAAATACCTGCTATAAATATGTTTGCCTCAGTGCGTGAGCTGTATTGTGTCAGCAAAATTAACCGTGTGAGTCTTGCAGTCTTGATAGTATTGGTGAGGAATTTAAGAAATGAGTATATATGCTCTACTACTCAGAATGAGGCTTATCGTTTATTTTGAACGAATGTCGAACAAGACAAGCACAATTACATCTCAAGCGGTAATAAATACATCCATGGTGGCGGTTGTGATGATAATTTATTCATACATGCAATGCACTTTCGCTACAAATGGTACATGTTTTCCTAGTCAAAACAGGCCGGAATTTCAAATCTTATGTGTCCAAATATTGGCGCTGGGCCTCACCGGGAATGTACTGAATTGTGACACACTTTTCGCATATTCTGCATACCCAAAAACCATGAGCTGAAACATTACAATGAAGGAAATATCACCCTGCAAACTATCAATGTATCCACATAAAGAATTGAATAATATCTGTCATCTTGAAACACCATGATATAATTGCGATACGACGCTACGTTACAGGTTCTAAAATAAAGTGTCGTTAGGTGGCGGGATTATCACTTTGTCGCGCCAAATGAAAATTCCCAGAAAGCGCTGCACCGCTTCCTAATCGGCACGGATTCCCAATTGGTGCGGAACAACAATATTGATACATGCATGGACCCCACACGGCAGGCATGAATTAAACGATCAAATACCAGCAGCGATGTGATCGGAAGGAAATTCGGGCCTTCTGTGAAATCACTCCATCAACCCCTTTTGGTCACTTGTTCATGGGCTTTGTCTATAAAAAGCACATGCCGATCTAAAAAATACTAGTATTATCAGTACCACAGGATGAAGCGCCACGATTTAATAAGGTCGCTTCTGAACATAACAGAAGTGGGTCCTAGAGTGGCAGGGTCGCTTCTATACAATGCAAATAAAGGCAGCTACGCAAATATTCAGCTGTCTTGCTGAACGCTAGTCTGGTATAATGGGCTTTGGAAGACATTCTGCGCTCTGGTAATCCAGGAAAACATATTTATGAGATAGATACTGCAAATACGCATGATCTTATATTAACAGTACAGAAAAAACAGGTATTTGTACTGGTCAATTGCATTTAAGCGAGGTAAGACAGGAAGACATTCACATTAGGCAATGATTATTGCTTCATTGTTTTGTGTAACTCAGAGACATTAATGTTTGTTTGAATCAATACTGGAGATGGATGTGAAGACAAAATGATCGATACTGTGTCCATCGAAGCCCAGGCTGTTGCTGGAGTCGTTTTGACTGAACCTGCCAAAGTGACACAAAATTTAATCAGCGTTTTTCCGCAAACAGCAATTGATGATGATGATGATGATGATGATGATGATGATGATGATGATGATGGTGGTGGTGGTGGTGGTGGTGGTGATGATGATGATGATGATGATGATGATGATGATGATGATGATGATGATGATGATGATGATGATGATGATGATGATGATGATGATGATGATGATGATGATGATGATGATCTTGAAGGAAGCTTATATCCAGCTTTCAAAAAGTTTGAAGCATCTGGCGTTCACGTGTTGCCAGGTTACCTATGTGACGAAGTGCATTTTATTTTAAAAAATGATCGGTGCCTGTTTTCCAATCGTTTTTTGAAATAAATGATGTTTAAACCAAGTGATATCTCTTTCGCAAGTGCATCATTCTCACAGAAAATCAGCATATACATCCGTCAGTTCTTACAGACGGCAATGAAATATGTCTATATAACTTTTACAGCCAATTAAGTGATGGATTAATTTACTCTCTCAGCACGAATCACAACGAAAGTTATGTCCATCGTAGCGATTCCAGATCAAGCTCCTCATCCAATAGGCGTACTTTTATATGTGCAAGAGGGATTAATATAGGGCACAACTCTGTTTCCCAATTGTTTTGGATAAAATATATTTTAACCAAATGGACGTTTCATTGAAGTTCCAGCATGCAATACACGTAGAAAGGCGACAAGAATGGCAGCTAATCAGCATCCTCTTCAGCACGGTTTGGACGAGGCACTGAACCAGGCATGTGTGTAACAGTCATTTGATTTGCACCATAAGCCGGACCAAGGAGATAAGTCCATATCCGGTGTTGTTGAACACCAGTACCTTATTTCTACTCTCTCCAATTGTGGAGTTTCCACGGGTTGATTTTGTTATCTCGCAGTCTCTTTTTCAGTATCGCCATCTGAAAACTTCAGCTCTAAGGGGTGTTTTTGTCTGTCACATTGGCTATGCCTTGTTCTAATGACTGGGTTATTCGGTTCCTTTGGTGTTTGGCTCCGGCATGGGTTTTCATTCACGATGTAGTATTTCATTTTAGAGTAGGCAATTTTCCCTTTTGCCACGTCCTTGAGAAATGTTATCAAATTGGACCAGACTTCTTTTGTTTCGAATGATCTGTGACGTCGTTTTGTATCTTTCAACAGCTTATTGTGCTCACATTGCTCTACTTCGATATCACATGATATGGTTTGAGTGGATTTTTTTTTCCTGGATGTCCCATTATCTCCAAATATAATATCAGATTACGTCAATAAAATATGTAACAGTTGTATGATAATCAGACATGTTAAAAGCTCTCCAACATAGACATTTGAGGTAGCATGTCTCCACAGCCGCTTACATACAGCATTTTCAATATTCATCTGAAGGGTAAATTCATTATGTTTTTTTTTGGGGGGGGGGGTACTGAAACAGGAACTTTCTTTTCTGGAGCATGATTTTATTTTATCCCAGGTTTGAAGTAGCATGACTCCAGTACAGGGCCAATATCCGATTATCGTTTCTTTTGAGCTGTTTCCGATCCTTACATTGTTGTTTTTCCTTGTATTGCACATGACCTTGCCACGTATCCTTATATGGCACGATCATGACCCAGGTCATCTGTCCTTTTATGGCAAATGACACTGGAATTTTCCATACTATGAACCGGAACCATTCCATGCTGCTTATTTTATCGTCTACGTATGTGAAGAAAACCACCATTATGCAGTTGAGCGGTCATCATAATATTGCCAGAATCAACAACTATGCTTACACGGCAAGTTCCGTTTAAGCGATACATTACTCCATAATGTATTGCACAAATGGCACTTCCTCGTCACATCTGTGAACCAGCGTCAAGCTAAGCTAAGAGATAGTGTTTCTCTGTGTCTCGTGCCTGTCCATGTCTTTCTCGTCCATAGGATGATCTGTGCACCCTATTCAAAAGTCCCTGCCACATTTGCAACACTACTGAACTCTGGTGACAGAAACCAGAATGAGGCTGTGGTGGACACCAATCCAAGCCCCAAATTCACTTACATGTTAAATTTGCTTACTTCGCCAGCTCTTAACTAGCATCAAAACAACTTTTCAATATAACCACTGAGTTATTGTGTTAGAAAAACTCTAGGACAACATAAGGAGAAAAATCTTAGTGTTTTGACTTTTCTTAATTGCCGCTGATATACATCTCACTGCAATTTTGATACCCTTTACAGTTGCACCCAAAGCCAGAATAACCGAGTTGACTCTATAAATTCTAGGAATTTCCAGCAGCATCAGTAGCAGTTTAATATATGGATTTTAAGGACATATAATAAACTGTCACAGGTATATTTATTCTAAATCACAATTGACTTGATAATGGATCAAGCTGATTAGTGCAAACTTAATTTTATTTTCAATCAGGACCAAAAATATTCTGATGAAACGTGAGTATTGGACAATGTATATATTTACTGATGTCCCAGGTGGTACAAACTACACACCTAAATGATTGAATGGTTCTAACATATGAATTTTACTGATTATGTTTTGTAATAAGATAATATAAAACATGTTGTCATGAACTTACTTCATATTGACAGACTACATCGCGTTAACTTTTGCAAGAATGGATCAAAGAATGAAGACCTGCTTTTCCTTTACTGTTGTAGTCCTAAAGTTGTCCTAACCAGAAAACACAATGGGTGTATTCAAAAGTGTTTTTAAATAATAGATATGAGCTAGAAAGTAAGCAAATTTGGCATGTTAGTGAATGGGGACTTGATTTGGTTTCCACCTCAGCCTCATTCTGATTTCTGCCACCAGAGGGTAGTAGTGTTCCAAATATGTCAGTGACTTTTGAATAGGGTGTATAGCCTTTTTGATGGTGCTGTGGATTTTTGTTTTTGAGCTCCTGTCATTTGGCATACTTTGCTATCATAGTTTACTGTTCCTGGGAAGCAATTCTTTTGTTCCTTGGCCAATTGCTTTTGCTTCCGTTAGCCCATCCACCTTGTAGAACCTTTTTATTGTAACCTTAATATCACAGGAATCCCAATCGCCCTTTGAAAGTACTTTATGATCAGGGATGAAATAAAGAGGAGCGCTAGCTTCTAAATAGAGTATGCACCTTCCTGGCTCTCTGATATAGTCTCCACTGAGGAAGTATGCATCATGGGAAGCAACTCACTGGTAATAGCTTCGTGCTCAGAGTAAAAGGTAACCGTATGTGCCAGAAATAGTCTGTTTGACGTGTACAAGAATTGTACGCCCTAGCATCCTTAATAAGGGCCTTATCTAGCCAGCAATTCTTACATATGATCAAGTCTAAAGATAAGGTCATCAGGTATGAACGAGAGATGAACGTAATGAGATTAAGTCATACAATACGCGCAAATAAAGCTGCAGGATGCCGTATCGCCTGGAATAACGACTTCCTAAGGTCTTTGTTGTAGGTATCACATTCATTTCGCCACGAGAAACACCTGGGACTCCATTTGCGGATATTTGCTTTGAACAATGTTATGAAATATGACAAAGGACTCAATCTTGATTTCTGCAGAAGATAAAATAACTTTATATTCCAAAGAAAGATTGAGCGGCAAAAGCTCTATCGCATAAAGTAAGATCTTACGAAGACGTTTTGCTCAGTGGCCTTGAAAAGTGAAACCAAATAGTTGGACGATGCAAGCGGATATTGACCCAATGTACGTCATGCTTGTAGATCGTGACAATCAGGCCAACAAAACATTGTAGGGGGCGGGCGCAGTTTCAGACAATAAAAAAGAGAGAGCGAGTAGCATGATGTCATGTGCATCACGAGTAAGCATGACCTGCAAGGTATTATCATACATTGCACATTAATTACCAGGAATATATTATCTACGATATCTTTCGTAAGAACAGTACGCTACAACTGCATGTAGTGTCTATACAGGAATATATTATCTACGATATCTTTCGTAAGAACAGTACGCTACAACTGCATGTAGTGTCTATACTAAATACGATTGATGAACTTGAGTTTGAAGGCTGCGTATTGTTTACGCAAACACCTGTGCCACTGATTCCTGTGATGATGAAGAGGGTGCCTCAGCTTTGGTGCTCATTTCATTTATCCCAACGCTTGGAGAAGGCCAAGGTCTATTCATGTTATGGATACAATTTACATAGATTTGTTGCTGTAACGAACCCTTGCTCAGTGAGGACTCGATTTCTGGAGCATTGTAAAACTGTAACGTCACACGTTACAGAGCAGTCAACTATTATTCTAATGATACGGTGTGATCGACCGTTTTGGGTTTAAAGCTCATTTTAAGTAGTTTTTCAGTGTCAGATTTTTTACTGAGTCAACAGCTTTCCTGGGCGCATTTTGAGCGCATTGCACCCAAAGCACGCCGAGGAAAGCTCTTGACCCATACCATTATATTCTCTGGAACTATAGGCGTGCTGGTTCTTGATGAAAGGTCTGTTCACAAGGAAAATGAATCTAGCACCCATATCATAATTTAGAGCACTTCCTTTTATGTAGTTCTGCTTAAGTCGCAGTTGGCACTGAAAGGGTTAAATGAAAGATCGGACTAAATATGTTGTGATTCAAAAAATGGCAGCTGCAGCATGACTTGCCGGGACGTGCCAGAACCACGGACTTCGGACTAAAGGCATGTTGGTATTTGAACGAAAACTCTTTTCATGAAGAATTTGAATATGCAATTGTCGTCTTAAATCTAGGTAAATATACGGAAAAATCAGGGACTGGTATGGAATGAGTTAATGCAGTGGGGTGCTGATGTGGTGGTTATCCAGGTGTCGTGGTAAACAGATTACAGCCAACACTACGAAACGTTACTGTCACTGAGGTTCTCTGCGTCTTGTTCTCAGATTCCAATGAATGTTGATACAATGATTTGTATTGTGCCAGGTGCGCTAATAACTTGCTTCAAGAGGTGTTATCTTAGCCATGCTAAGAACGAATTTATTATTGGTATTTTCTCTGCTAGAGCATGAAGAGAGTAATATCATGAACTGTATGGATAATTTATACCTGAACGTTCAAAACGTGAAGCCGTCGATAACGCTATATATAAATTTATTTGGTGCTGTGGTATTGAAGCATGTCCTTTGGTGCTCCAGTTGATTGGTTTTCTTAAAGGTGAACAGTAAGCATGTGTAACAACGTGCAGCTGTCAATGCGTAATAGATGCGAATGATTACATAACTACGCTGCGATGACATTGCACAGCCACGTACAGCTGACAGCGCATGTTGGGCTGACAATGCAAGACCATGTTGAGATGACAGCGTCCTACCTGAGGGAATCAAGATCAAATTTCAAGTGTAAATACAGTCACTTTTCTGTGTTTGTTAATAGTTCGGCACAATCGAAATGCAATATTAAGGTTGAATACTAAGTATACATTGGGTCCATTTCAAACGCGACGAAAGTGAACAGTGTCTGAAACAGTTTCGCCAAAGCGTATTGCCCGCTTACGAACAATTTCAAGGGTTTTTTTTTCTTCTTTCATTTTCCCGGCGGTTGCTAATGCTGATGCAACACGCTATGTGCAAGACCAGTCCTCGTGTTCCGGTTTTATGACGAATTTTTGCTTTTGTCGCATAACATTTTCGAAAATAATCGTGCTTTTTTTATTCGTGGAACCCAAACAACGTGATGGGCTGTAGATTCATTCCTATAGTGGTCAATAGGAAAGGTCAGAATTAGCTCTGAGGTGTGTATTCGCCCCAACACAAAACAATACACAAACATTTGGAGGGCTAGAGCTGTGTATTCCCATTAGTTTGTATGTTAAAGCAACCTTGAATAAACTAGTCACTTTTCTAGCTGTGGTTATATGATTTTTGTGAAGTATTAACCCTGCATCTAGATTTACTGTCTGAAATTTGGTGTTTCCATGTGCAGTAGTTTTCAAGTTATTAAGTTGCAGATTACAATGTAAACCAATGGGAATACACAACCATAGCCCTCCACCGACTGCGGTGTCCTCTTTTAGGCAGTTCTTGAACCTTCTGTTCTTGCCCCTGCCTATTAAGCATTTGCAAATAAGAGATGACTCCTCTGTCAGCGATATCGGGGACCTTCTACTGTTGTATACCATTCCATATGCTCTTTATTCATAATGAATGATACATTTGAGTTTGGCATTAACAAATTGATGGAAATAAAGTTTTAAGAGAGACATATTGGAAAATAATAAAACTGATCAGCCTTTTCCACAAAATCTATCATATATTTAACGGCTTCTCCTGATTATTTAATTTTTAGGGTTCTCAAAATGTTTCAAAAAATGTTTGGGTTTTTTTGTTTTTGTTTTTTTTTTGTTTGTTCTTTGTTTTTTTTTTTTTTTTTGTTTTTGTTTTTTTTTTTTTTTTTTTTTTTTTGTTTTTTTTTTTTTGTTTTTTGTTTTTTGTTTTTTTGGTATAAGTCACGTATGACTGAAATTTAGTCGGTCAATAGGTCTTCCCACCTTGAACTGATACACAAAGTTACCCAGTAAAAAGTTTCCGGGACAACTGGACTTCTAATGGGGTTTCATTTTTGCTTTTCACGAAAAAAAAAAATAAAATAAAAATGAAAAACACAGAAAAAGGAAAAAAGTTGAACAAAATATCAAAAAAATCCTGTCAAGATATAATAGGCTCTGGGTTAACAGTTTTCTTCGGAAAACCGAGGTAAGTTGGTTATTCAGTCTTACAACACGCCAACTGAGGTTTAGGATCGCCCTGCAAGGATCCATACATGACTGTTAAAATGCACGCCCACGTTGGCTACACTTCAAGCTGAAGATGGACTAAAGTTGGGCGGTGATATTCTGTAATGTTCTATTTCAATCCAGCCCACCGCATTTATTCTCGGAACAATATCTTAGCTGCCAATTGAAATGGGCAATAGCTTTGCTGAGATTAGCCAAACACAACCAAGCACCGAAGAAAACCCAGGATTCCATAAGAAATCAATTGTACAAAATAGGAGCATCACACGTGACGACTGGTGCATGCTGGGACAGCTGATTGAATGACTGCTTCAAGGCGATCTTGATACCAAATAAAGCTATCAAAATATGTTTAACACCCGCTTGACACCTACCTCCAGCATGTGAAACAAGAAGCAACACCATGCGTCATGATAAACATGAGCAGATAACCATCAAAGCAACAGAAATTCATTAAAACTATCACAAAGCCACAGACCTGGCGTGTTCCCGACCACAGTCAATTCGCTTCATTTACCCGTCTCGCTGCTAAATGTCACCTGTTAACCACCGGCTTCCTGAATTACGGAACTTAATATACCCGTTTTGAGGATGCAAAAATAATTACGCAACTAGTCTCTTGTTATTTACCAAAAAGAAATACTGTTATCGTTTACGTGAGCATTTCATGAAGGAAATTTCTTGGAAGAGTGTTGTAGATCAGGCAAACCCACGAAAAAAAGGTTAGTTCTTTCACAATGATTTCCTGGTACTTTGCCTTGCAAAACATTATCAACGCGCACCACTCTGAGCTTCCTTCTCCCCTCCCGACCCCCCCCCCCCCCCCCACCGCCGTCCCCACCCCCATCGCGCACTTTCAGCGCACATCTAGAACGTTCTTTGATGGCCGGCTAGCAGAATAACTCGTTCTATTTAAAAAAGACCGCAACTCTTGTCTGACTTCGTGTGTCCTTCTGTGATCACTTTGTTCTGCCCCAGTCGACAACTGGGGAGGACAGCTACAGACATGTCGATGGAAATATTTTTGCAAGACATTAAAAATATTAAGGTATAACTTCACAGCAAATCTGTCCTGGTGCCTTCAAAAGAAGAACAGTTTAAAATACTACACTTTGCCATTGTTCAGCATAATCTAAATTTTTGTATTAGCCTAATTTGTATGAATTAAAATGCTACAACTTTGGTTCTTGTTTGATCGGATGTGGCCATGTTAAAAACTTATAAACTGAAGTTTGAATGACACCACTATCTATTATAGTTTTGTAGCTATTCAAACTTTCAATTTTGAGTATTTGCCTAATTTGCATGAATTGAACTAAAAGCCTACAACTTTGGTTCATGGTTCATTGGATACGGGTATGTGACCAACTTTGGTTCATGGTTCATTGGATGCGGCTATGTCACATACCTACAAATTGATGTTGGAATGGCATTTCCATGTATAATAGTTTGGAAGTTATTCAAGATTTAAATATTGTGTATTCATCTTATTTGCATAGATTAAAATTGTTGTATTTTGGATCATGGTTCATTTTCAAGTCGCAAAAACCATAAATTGGAGTTGGACTGATACCTCTATCTATATAAGTTTTGAAGCCATTCAAGATTTAAATTTTGCATGTTCATCTAATTTGCATAAATCAAACTCAACTAACTTTGGTTCATGGTTCATTGAATGCGGCTTTGCCGCAAGCTTCTAAATTAAAGTTGGAATGGCATCTCTATGTATAAGAGTTTTGGACATATTCAACTTTTAAATTTGTAATGCCTCTAATTACCATAATTTAAAATTCTACAACTTTCAATTACTGGCCATCATATTGGCAGGTGTCACAGATCTATACATACACATTGAAATTTTGTGTCTATCTGCGATAGTTTGGAAGATATGGAGCTTTTAAAATTTAAATTGCCCCAAATTTGCATAATTTTAAACATCGTGACTACACTTAGGGATATGCACAATTTCACAACTAGGTCAGTCAGCAAACAAATTTTGTCGTAAAGAAAGAAAGAACGAAAGAAAGAAAGAAAGAAAGTAAGAAAGAAAGAAAGAAAGAAAGAAAAAAGAAAGAAAGAGCGAAAGAAAGAAAGAAGGAAGGAAGGAAGGAAAGAAAGAGAGAGAGGAAGAAAGAAAGAAAGAAAGAAAGAAAGAAAGAAAGAAAGAAAGAAAGAAAGAAAGAAAGAAAGAAAGAAAGAAAGAAAGAACAATTTTCCTCGGAGTACCTCGGGCACTAAGCGCCCATCATACATCGATAAAGGTTGTTTATAGTTGACGTGTTATCTCAGTAAGCAATTTTTACTGAGAATATTCTGAGAAAGGACAATATTTGATAAAATGGACAAAGCAGATGACATTTGAAATTATAGATCGCTGCCGACCAGTTTGACAAGGAAAGCATTGAATCATTGGTCCTTTTGGTCCGGTTTTCCAAAGAAAGAAAGTCGCATGTCACATCATGCTGAACCCAATTGTTCTATCGTCTGCCACTTCGTATTATGGTTTCAAGTAAAAGTGAAGTCAACTACTATCTGCCACATTACCAGTTGAACTCACAATCCAACTCCGGGGACACGCGTGACTGGGTGAATGGATTTGGTATACATGATACGAAAGGGATTCCTAAAACAATAAGACATCACAAGTTATGGCGGTGTAAGGAGCCTGCAAAATAGACATGAAAACAAAGCCGAAAGGTTCCAAATATGTATGTATGTATGTATGTATGTATGTATGTATGTATGTATGTATGTATGTATGTGTGTGTGTGTGAGAGAGAGAGAGAGAGAGAGAGAGAGAGAGAGAGAGAGAGAGAGGAGGGAGAGGGAGGGAGAGAGAGAGAGAGAGAGAGCTTTTAGGTCTGGTCTTTCAACCGTTGAAGCAGAGGTGAAGGACCTGAAAGTATGCTCTTTTATATCTAACTGATGTCCCTGCAACTCAGGTCAGTTCGTGCTCAGAAAAAGATGTGTCTTTATCTGAAGTTTAGGTCATTTCGTGCTCAGAAAAACATGTGTCTTTATCTTAAGTTTATGTTTGCCTCCCTGAGTTTCTGTTGGTCCAAATTTGAACAAAAGCCGTTCTGGTACTTTGACGTGTACCGGTAACAAATGTGACCTCACGGGAATTCCGGTAGGACATAAAGAATTACCTTACCCCTCACGCATCCCAGAATAAATCAATGAACGGCTTTATCGTGCCAGTGTACAATGTGTATGTAGTGTTGAAAACACACAAGAAACTTGTAAAGTCTGCATTATACAAATTGTAAATAAATTATAACGTTATATTCGACCATCCTATTAATTATTGTTTACCTTCTTTCGTCAACATTATTACCATTGTGAGGAAGTTGAATGAAAAGGAAACAATATCAATATCTTAAGCTCCAATTAAGCATAAAAAGTTCTTTCTCGGATAACCACATTAAAAAAAATAACTTTGATTGATTTAATTTGAATTAAAACAGATCTATGGATCCAAGCTTTAAGTAAATAAAGACGTTTCAACACATAATCGAATTCGTCCCGAGTCATTACTATTTCATAAGTTACAAAGACGATTTATACGTGCCACAGTGTGTCTACCACCAATTTCTATTTGGAATTCGTGCACTGAAATTCTGCATCCATGACAGTGTAACATACCGACTAAATGGCTGCGATTTGGGTCATCACTACGTTTCAAAACACTTACGAGTAGGTGTTTTAGGTAATTACATTATGTGTCAATACTGGTAGACCATAGACATGGTGGATAGAATTATTCATGTGCCTCTGATACTCCTTCGAAAATATAAGTCTGAAATTGTATCCCCGGGTGGGATGGTGACATAGGATTACGTTAGTTTAAAATCGATGACGTTGTCCCAACGTTGATCGGACGCCATAGATGTTGACCAAAAGTTGATTCAACGCTGGTTTGCCTGCTGGCTTATTAGAGCTGTGAAAATGTGCGACAATCAGTAAAACGGTCTTCTTACTACCACAGTGAGGGGGCCGAGGTAGCGATAGAGTTACTGATAGAGACCGTCGAGTACGAACTTATGCGTAAGTCCCGTGATGTTTCTGCTGAGCCTAAGACATGGACCTAGTTAACATATATAAAATGTATGTAATTACATATAGTGCAAGACTTTCAGAAATACTCCCATTACTTCGTTTCGTCCCAAAAAATCGAAAACTGGAGTAAAATTTGCGCGCTCAGCAGCGCAGAGGGATTTGGCGCTGCTGGCGTACTACCCTGGGCCTTGACCCGAACGGGGGAGGACATGTAATCTTTTGTCGAGGGACAATTTGCAAGGTACGATTATAAGAACTCTTCCGGGACATGCTAGGATCATGACGTCATTTTATCATTAGAGTCCTCCTGGGAAGCAACTTAAGTGTTTCAAAATGTGTTTGCATGGTCTCAGTGAAGCTGTCATTAATGTCAGATGAACGCAGAAACACGTGTTGGTGAGAGTTTTGAATGGAATAGGCGTTTTATCAACTTCCGTTGACATGCATGCCACAGCGCCCAGAAATGATCAATATTGTCAAAAGAAAGAGTCCTGCCAATCCCAGTTCGTCCCTTGTGTTGCAAGTACGTGGATAGACTTTCTCCAAGGTTGCGCTTTTACTCAAAGTTAGATTCAGCGCTCATACTGACTTGATGGATTTTTGTAGGTTAAGGCCAGCAAGGCCTGTCCAAGGAAGTGTGTTGTCATATATTACCATATGTAGGGCAATTATTTCTCATACATATATATATATGTATGTGTATATATATATATATATATATATATATATATATATATATATATATATATATATATATATATATATATATATATATATGTTATTTACCTAGCCTTTGATCAAAATAAAAACAAAAAGAAAAAAACACCGGTACCTACTAAGCTAGGCTAATATATATCCAGTGTGGCTTTTGCCAATAGCAAATGATGTCTGCCAATGCCATGGCACCAAGCTTAAAGGCCAACACGTGTGTCCTGGGATAATACAAAATATCACCTGCTTGTGGTAAGTGAAAAATGTCCCAAGACATAAATATGGTGCCATTAATTCATCAAGTATTTACGGGGGTCATTGAGACGGTTGGTCCTATCGTTAAGGTAATGTTACTCATAGTGGAGGCTGTTGATATTTAAGCCTGTATGCCCACACAGACTTTTTCGTTTTCCGTCTTATTTATTTATTTATTTATTTATTTATTTATTTATTTATTTATTTATTTATTTATTTATTTATTTATTCATTCATTCATTCATTTATTTATTCATTCATTTATTTATTTATTTATTTATTTATCTATCTATCTATCTATTTATTTATTTATTATTCATTCATTCATTCATTCATTTATTTATTTATTTATTTATTTATTTATTTATTTATTTATTTATTTATTTCAGTGTAAATTCTGTCCTCAGTTTTTTCCGACACAATTGTTCTGAAAAGTACCAAACTTGGTATGGTAATTGATTATGCGAATTAGGGCCCTTTGAAATTTTAATGTCTTTAAAACTATTAACGGTTGAGGTACCATTCCAACTTTAATTCATGAGAAGCTGCTATAGGCACATACACTAAGCCACAACCAAAGGTTGTAGAACTTTAATTCATGCTAATCAGGGGCACTTGAAAAGTTTAAATGTTGAATATCTTCAAAACTATCAGAGGTAGAGGTACCGTTCCAACTGTAACATATATAGGTGCATCCAGTAGATTACAGAGGTGTCCCTCATTCCTTGAATTCTTAGGTTTGTGCTACAGTTTTTGTCATACTTGTATTTCAATGCCTGCTGAGGGCGTACTTTATATTAACTTATTGACAAATGCACAAATGATTCTTAATTCAAGCCTTGGATGCACACAGACTGGCCCATGGTTTGCTTTTGAAGCAAATCTGTTTTTAGGTTTCGTCTCCCTTTCAAGCGTTTCCTATACTGTAAATTCAGTCTCTTTACTTTTTTTGTCTTAAATAGCCTCATTCAAAGGAGATATCCAGTAAATTGGCCAATCACTAATTCTAGTCAGAATCAACGGTTAGTCTCACCAGCACTTCCTTTGATGTGATCAGACTGGTGAAGCTGTTTTATGCCTACCCAGATTTACAAAACGCCAATCTTGTATGACGTCACGCTGCTTGCCTCTGCTAATGTTTCTCGAAACTCTTGGTTTGACCAGTAAAAAAAGACCGAAACTCTCTAAACTGCACTGACCCCATCTTTTGACCAACTGTACATGTCAGAAATGAATATCCCTGATGTCTACACATAGATTTGTAGCCAAAAGATGGAAATAGGTCAAATAAGGGCTAAATCTAATTTTTGCTTCATACGTGAACACATCATGAATGAGCAATGTAAGTAAAGACCGGGTGAGTAATGGAGACAAGATTAAATAAGTAATGTAGACAAGAGTAAATAAGAAATGTAGACAAGACTAAATAAGTAATGTAGTCAGTAAGGTTGAGTAAATAATGTAAAAAAAGACCCATCAGGGTACCATGCCGGCCATCAATTGCATGTTGGATGACCGGCCCTTTGTCTGGGAAAGCTATTGAGTCAGTCTCGTTTTAACCAGGGAGCGGTTATGTATGGCACTAGATGTTGTAAGACAGTGCACAAAACTATATATTTTCTCATCATTTCTTTGCAATTCAGTCACTTCAGAGCGTGCATAGATGCATTTTTTTCCGTTATGACTATTAATGGTAGAATATTGGACATAATAATCAGATTGGAGTGGGGCTTTCTTTTAAATGTGATTGTGTTACATTTTGGGGGGTGATTTTACATAAGAAAATTCTGTTAACTGCTGGTAGTGATACAATAGGACCTCAAGTTTCAGCAGTTTCTAAACCCTTTGTAATCAAGCAATTTTGCATTCCGACAAGTGTTTTTTTGTGGAATACATAACAACTGATAACTTTATTTTGAACTGGTCATACTTTAATAGAGCGTTGTAATGAACATTTCAAGGGCCTGTGGAACAAAAATTCAAAAGCAATAAATTTGGGTTCACATCGATTTATTGTCACGTCACTTCAGTGAGCATTACTTTCATCTCACGAGTCACTGAGTCATAACAGTGCACCACAGCACTAGACTCAGCCTATTTACACCATTCCACGGATGGTAGTTATTAAATTTATTTGGTCCATGATCAGAACAAAGCTGACGTTCTGCGTATGATGTTTGGGGAAAAACCGCCAAATATAGTAGTCGACGAAGGAAAGATCAAACAAAAAGTGCTGGACAAGCCTTATCTGGGTATGTACAATTAAAGTGGATATGAGACAGCAAAAATAAAGGTGGTCACATTTGTCAAATTTTTTTTTAAAAAATGGCTCAAATCCATCCGAAAAGCAAATGATGTCCGCAGCTCTAATATCGGCGTGGTACATTGGCGAATTTACATTTGCTATATGCTTTTGAGGCAACAGGAATTGTAAAGTACAGATTTTAGTAGGGGTCAACTTACATGACTCTGACCCCACACAATCATGTTGAAATCACCTCAGGCTTTACACAGCCGAGGCTGCTTGTTAAAACAAATAAAAGTCATGACGGTATGATCAGAACTATATCGTTTGCTTTTGCAAGTTTTGACATCTCGTACCCATGTTAACCTAAGTAACACGATCTTGATAGGTCTCATCTATAATTCTCAGTCAAATTGTTTTTCATTACTGTTCCGATAAGCTGAAAACACTGAAGCAGATGACATTTGACCCCAACCGGTTTTGGCCGGTTTAAGGGGGGAAGGGCTATGACCGCAAAATATATATCTGTTCAGTGAAAATAAAGTGCAAAAGTATTAAAAGAAAAATATTTCTAACAGGAAAATTTGATTTCTGGCATAATGGCACAAGAGAACCCAGTTTGTAATTGACAGCACCTGTTGGTCTTCATGGGCATTTGCAAAGATCGTCTGGGCGTAGCAGCACTTTTCTAAATCATGTTTATAGAAATCATTTGAATACGAATCTACTGAAATATGAAAACAAAGTGCAGCTGATCTGGCGCTATCTGAACTCTGGTAAATGTGCCAGAATAGCATTTTCTATCATGTTCTTATCAAATAAATTATTTTCTATTCTGTTTTCATAGATAAGGCTATACATCATCACTAAAACAAAATGATGATGATGATGATGATGATGATGATGATGATGATGATGATGATGATGATGATGATGATGATGATGATGATGATGATGATGATGATGATAAAATTGCAATTTTATCATTAAAATTTTGTCGTGGCTTGTATTCACGAAAGTGAACAGGGTATGGCTCGTGAATACACGCTAAAGTACATGTACACACAGACACACACACACATAGATATGTACATCTATAGGAAAAATATTAGGGCAAAAGGATATATATATATATATATATATATATATATATATATATATATATATATATATATATTATATATGTATATATATATGAAAATTAGGGCTACAAGACGTTCCTTGCCAAGTTAACGGATTGAGCATGAATGTTTTCACATTTCACGATTTTTTCAGGCAGCAAGTCATGATTCACAAGCACAAGATATGTTATCCATGCACGATGAACATGTAAATTACATGAATTAGCGAATGATTACCGTCACGTGACACGCCAGAACCGGTTGCCGAATGGAGTAACACCATAACAAGATGGCACGCGGAATGTATATATGGAACCAAATAAAAATGAGATATGAAAACCTATACATGTTTCACGATGATTTATTTTGCATTTATCACTCATATGATGCCACCGTCATGAGTAAAAGATGTAATACACACTTGCAGTGTTTCCATGGTAATTAAACTAACGAAGAGTGATAGTCATGAGGCAACGGCATACCATCTTTTGTGTCATTGCTCCAATTGTACATTGGAATCTAATACTTGTTTCATCCCTATCTGAGATTTCATTGTGGAGACGAGATGGGGGATAATGTGTGTTGTCATATGTGTATATATATATATGTGTAGCTTATGTTTCATCTTGAATGGCATATCTGTCGTTGAAAAAAGCGACATACGAGACAGGGTTGATAGTCATCCGCCTCAGTATGCACTACGGCACTGGCCGGCTTGGTCCCAAAGGGAGAAGTTTTTACGTTTTGTTGCTGAGAGCAGCTGTTTCTTTGGAATTCATGATTTCATGTGTCTTAACCAGTACCTGTTCTTTACAAAAATAGAAGCCTATTGCATCACAAGTAAAATTTCAAATACATTTACTTTGCATACTTTTGAGCACCTTGACTAATTTACATAAGATACACAGTTTCACTTTCAGAGCTACGCCAATTTTTGAGATGAAATCATTTCCGAGAAAACTCCTCACAACAACTCATGTTGAAAGAGAAAGAAAGAAAGAAAGAAAGAAAGAAAGAAAAAGAAACGCTCGTACTAGCGACTGAAAAAAGCACTTAGACGAATAGAGTATAAATAATGAGACATAAAAATGATTTACCACCTTGATCTCTGCCAGTTCCAGCTTAATCTACTGCATTTTCCTATGAAATTTATTGTAATTCTCCTTTATTCAACCATCGCAGCCACTGAGTAAAAATACAACCGCCCTGAGATACCAGTCTATTTGGCAATGTTTTCAAGGTAAAGAACATCACCAAACTTAAACCTATAGACCCAAACACCACACTAGAATGAGCCTTTTGGCAAACAAAAATGTGACAGTTATGTTCAGGTTCTGTTGCGGAGAGTATCTTTTCTAAGTCACTTTGTAAAAAGTGAAGTGAAGATGAAACAGTGTGATATAATAAACCGTAGCATTACACAAAACTTGCCTGACCTTAAATCGAAACTACTGCACTGTTCCTTCTCTGCAATCCTATCGCCAGGTGCAGAGATGCCAACTGTCCCTCAACATCAGGGACAGTCCCTGAAATAAGCTGAAAATTTGATCTATCTATGGTGTGTGTCCCTCATCTGAATAGCATGTATTCATACTTAAATGCGGTCCTATTCTAACATCTATTGAGCAAAAGAGGAAGCCACCTGCATCAGGGCAGATCCATGTAAATAGCATGGTCAAAAGTACTTTCTCAATTAAAAAAAACAACACGAACACAGAATAATCTAAAGAAAATGTATTAACAGATATTTGAAACATAAAGGATGCCTAAATTGATTAGACATTGGCTCTCTTTTTGTTGAAAATGTGGTCTTTATGGATGTTTGTGTAGTATATAATACAAATCTGCCCTGATCACGGTCGAAACATCAGTCTGTTGCCCTGGCAACACAGGAAGTGATCAGGATCGCAGTTAAATATGAATGTCTCCTATTGAGTGTTTGCTGCTATATTCTTTGTTGATTATTCTGTGTCCCTGATGGTCCGGACGGCTTGTCCCTGAAATGACATTTTGATTGTTAGTATCCCTGAACGAGCTGCATGACGTGTGATGCCCGGCTTCAGGGAATACAGGCCAATGTATAACTGGGAATCCACCTGCGCATGTCACTGAATCATGAGTTCCTGTAACGACACATAATCCGTTATCCCTTTTGTTATCCTTGTTGATCTAAACATTGCCAACGCTCAATGATTATGACCGTGGCAGATGCTGCAAACACTCCACGTCATACGTAAGGCACCATAGTAATTATAAGTCTTTTAAAATGGTTTGGCCCAAAAATAAATCTGCTATTGATAAACATCTGCTTTTTTATATTCTCTTTCCAGTCCCATAAACACCAGCCAATTACAGATTTCATGGAAAACTAGTATCTTTATATTGGACTCTTATTACGATCAGGACTATTCAGGGGTGCATTCAGCTGCCCTGCAGATTAAAATTACCGTCTCATGCCGCTGCCTGACAGAAAATGTTGGCCCAGTGAAGCTGTCCCTCATATAGATATTTCTGGCTGTTTTTCAGCAAAGTCACTATGCGGATGATGCTCAGTGAACCAGGAATACTGCGTCACAGTGATGTGCAACATACAACCAGAGATAGAGGTCGGTGCTCCCATGACGATACCACGGATAGTGTTCACTGGAGGATGCTGGCACATGACTAAAATGCCACATTGATTCTCTATGCTGCAAATGACGTCCGCTGGTGGCATTGTCCCCAGAAAATATATACAGCTTATACTCCGGTGACACTGCCGCTAACAGAGAACGCTGCTCTGCGAAAATGCTCTCTCGAAAAACTGCCAAAAAGATTCTACAACAATCAAAATTATAGCGAACCCAGACTTGCCTACAACTGCCATGCTATGTTAGCATATTTGCATATGTTGAGATATAGGTTCCATAAGTCGTTCATAAGCATCGGACTGCCTCTGCCTGTGACCTAGCTTGAACTTGGCAGCTTAAGGTAGCGGCCACATTTCGACTACAGCGGCAATATGGTGACTCATCATAAAATGACTTTTTTCCATTTTCATGAAGCCCATTATCTAAACTTTGTGCTCACCAAAATTGACTTTAAAAAAATAAATATTTATAGGAGAAAAATGAAGAAAAACATCACTAACTTTGGGCTGTCAAATACACGTGCTTGGTCTGTTTGTTGAATTATGGTAATTAATCGCCAAGTTTAGATAGCACTCGGCCGCCGCCTCTGGCCCTGACAACGCAGAAATGCGGTGGACTATGACTAATGAGACAATGGGGCATCGCTTGAGTGAATTGACACTGCCACATGATATGATGACGAAAATATGTTACTTCAACCCTTCCTGTATTGACCGAGAAATTATCTGTTCTTTTTGTTTATCCTGTGTCTAACCAAGGAGGCTACACGAAGCCTCCTTGGTCTGACGGTGCTAAGAAGTAGGTATAGTTTTCGTTTCTGAATTAACCGCTTTTTACGAGTCCTGGGTACATATATATTTTCCACAATTTCCTTGATCGCCACAACAACCAATCAAGGATCAAAATGACGGACCGAATGTGCTGTATGAGTGGCCAAACTTGTTCGTACATTGCTCTGTCTGGTAAATGTGAAATGCATTTGTTCTCTCGATTCTTGCATGATCAAGAAGCCGCGTGATGAGGCATTGACGAGTAGTACATCTTACTGGATTTGAACCCGAATTTGGTCAGAACACTTTGCATATTTATCCACAAAGCCCCATGTCCTGCAATAATTCCTTATAATTGAGAGTGACTCAAGTTCTATCCCTTCTCTGCCTGTTCTTGTTACATTGCCTGTTTCAAACATAAAGGCAGATTTTTTTTAATCTGAGCACCTTAAACACGTGTTTTAACGCACGCAATATCAGCCTAAAATATAATGCGTTGCGACCTGGTACCTCTCAGCATGCGTTTTGAAGTCTGAAAAATCCAAATGGCATTTCTGATAGAGGCTGCTCCTTCTTAGCTTCTTTTTTTTTCAACGACAGGCTACATAATATCATAATTACAACTACCTTTTATCATTATCATTTTTACTGTTATGTCAAAGTACTTGGCGGACATTGTAGCATTATGTCAGGCAGAGTAGGTATTTTAGCAACTAATTGGCATATATATATATATATATATATATATATATATATATATATATATATATATATATATATATATATCTTGAAATACGTTTTATTTACCTAAAGAAAGTCATTTACCCAATGGTTGGTCTTTTGTCTGCCCCATGCAACATCACAGTAGATAGTCGGGTCTTAATTCTTATTCCTTTCTTCTTTTTCTTTTCTTTTTCTTTTTCTTCTTCTTCTTCTTCTTCTTCTTCTTCTTCTTCTTCTTCTTTTCTTCTTTTTCTCCTTCTTCCTTCTCTTCTTCTGAGGTTGAACGAAGCCAAATGTTTACAAATTGCCGTTATCAAGGTTATCTGATCTTGTGGCGGCCCTTCAAGCAAGTTCACCACCATATTTTGGGGAGGGGAATTGTGGCTCCCTTCGAAGACTTTGCTCTTGCAAGTAAGTGGAAAAATTATCCTGTACATTCTTATTTATGCAGAAAAAAAATCTTTAGACAACCGCACATTTATTCACTTCGGAACGTGTCGACCATTGTTCATACAAACAAATTGTATAATTGAAACCATAGCGTACGTGTTACCAAGGAGCCTACACTTGTTGCTACCATGGATTGTCTTCACTTCATGCTACCATGGATTGCCTACACTTCTTGTTATTATGGATTCGATCCAAGATGGCCATGTTACAACATGAGTACCTATAGGATAAGCTATGCTCTTAAGGAGACTGCCACCGATCCTAACTTGAAATCCATAACCTGCGCTAAAGAGCAATGAGTCGGTTCCACAGAGGAATACGCAATAATACCAACTAGAAGGATCTATTTACAAGCCAATTGTGATGATACATTGATTCCAGCAATTGTAGTCCAGCGGTGAGATTTAACTGATAAATGGTGTCCGATAACGTGTAACTGGCATGTAAAAACGGTTTGACTCCTTCAATGTCAAGTGTTGACCTGGACAATTCTTATGGTCTCTGCAACTTTAGGCATGCTGGTACTTAAATGAAAGTTCAGCTAAAGAATATGGATCTAGTGTCATCATACCAATTCACAGCACAGGGACTTTTTTCGAATACTGCACTGAAAGAGTTAATCCAGTATCTTGGCCTTGATGGCGTGCCAACTGTTTTTCCAAACACAAAGGCTGGCGGAATGACAAAGACAAGTCATACCAAAAAAATATATCTCTGCGAATCCATACTCAGAAATGTCTCCGTGTGTAACAAAGAATTATTTTTGATTACTAATCAGCGTGCCGTCCGGAACGTCCTGGTGTAGATTGTGATATACACATTAGGAATTGTTGATCGAATTTGTATTTTAAACGGATTTGCCAATATATGGTTTGATGAATCATTTTGTAAGTTGGAATGGCTTTGTTTTCCTCAACAGCAACCGCATCAATGATAACAACGTAGTTACCCAATGTGAATTGTCTCAAAAGAAAAAAATAACTACACACGACACGAGTAGACATAACAGACAGACAGACAGACAAGCTGAATTCCTCCAGATACAAACGGTCATGTGCCGTGATTTACCTCAAGAAAAACAGCAATCGCATAAGGTAAATCACCATAATGCGACAAATCACATGTAGAAAATCAAACAAAAACAAAAACTAGGCACGGAAAGCTTCCCTAAGGGGGAGATTATAATACCAAAATGCCAAGTTTATTAAAAGCAGATGTCTCCACACAGCGAATTATGGCCTCGGTGTATTCAATATGACCGCACATTGTTTATTAAAATATTTCCGTAACAATATGCTGTACAATAAATAGAATTAGTTCTGATATATGCTGTTTTAAACATTGTTACCCCCCAAGATAACATATGAATTTCTAAGACCGTTTATTTAAACGTTGCTATTTCTTTCTGCATAAAGAGACCTTAAGGACTATCAATGAAAATGTACCGCAAGCACAAATGGATATGCAATCATCACATATCATTTATAAAATTCCGCTGGACATTTTTGCTACCTATCCTGCCATTAGAAAATACAGATTTTCATTGACCTGCTGTCATGTGCTTGAATATCAATCCAAAGATACCCTGATAGAAACAGTGGAAAAGTTACATTAATTTTAAATACTTCGTCTGGCATTTTTCTACTTTAGAAGACTTTGATTGATCCGCAACCATATCTCTTTAGACCGCAAAAAGTTTTCATTTCGTTTTAAATAAAAGTATGTGGATAATCAGAAAACAAATTCAGCCACACAGTAATTGAAAAGTGTTGAAGCCATGTTTTACCAAGATCAAGTATTGGCAAAGGGTTTTGCTTCAGATAACTTTGTTGTCGCTTCCCCAAACCTGTCGACGAGATAAATGACCAAAAACATTTAACAATAAATTTTATCAATATTTTTTTTGGAATCGGTTGTAATCAGTTCAGCCGATATGGTTGCTTTGACACCAAATTTCTAAATTGTCGCTCTTGTGGTCAGTGAGAAAAACATCAGGAAAAAAAAGACGGGGAGAGAAAGAAAGAAAGAAAGAAAGAAAGAAAGAAAGAAAGAAAGAAAGAAAGAAAGAAAGAAAGAAAGAACGACAGACAGAAGGAGAACTCGACAAAATACATGATGTTTGTGCATTCATAAAGCCATAATAAAAATGCATAGTAAAATGGAAGTAGATGCAGTCGTTTCACACGTGAACATAAATCGATCCTATATCAATAACGAAAATTGATGACATTCAAACACAGATAACCATCATATATATATATATATATATATATATATATATATATATATATATATATATATATATATATATATATATATATATATATATATATATATATATATATATATATATATATATATATATATATGGCCATGGAGACATTCAATGCAGGAGTGTAAATAGGAAGGTGACTGTCAGCTATCTCGTAACAATCCTGTTTCAAAATGCCCATGTCATAAGGCCACATTTCTCGGGCGCAAATCGTGTCAAGTACATCTGCTATTTTGATGAGAATGATCGTTGTTAGCACATCGTCGTCACCAGCCATTATGGCTTCAGCGAGATTATATTTCCGTACATGTTTCCGGAATACTACGTGTAATGGTCAGGATGCGAGGACAAAACTCATTCTTGCATAACGCATGAACACGAGATACAGCGCATAAAAGAATTATTATGTGTTGGCTATTCATAAGTGCTTTTGAGAATAATCACCTAAGAGGGCAACAATACAGTGGTTAGCAACTAATGACGAACTTACTCACGTAAGATACTTGCATACATGGCTGATGTACGAGGGCATCAAATATATATTGCAAGCGCTGTGCCGCGTGATGCACAAGAAAAAATCGAAACAAGCCATAAACGACAAGCACACTGTTTGAAAGAACCATTACTGACTGTTATCAAGATCATTATTACACGAAGAACTAGCAATCAATTTACGCAATTCAAGTCCGTTTTGATAGTTTTGTGGTATCGCCAGAAACAATGTGGCTTGTCATAGGTCTGTGATGCAAACCCACACTGTCCACAAAGGTTTGGTGAAAACGTGCACATTAACCAACACTGTCAGAAAGACTACTTACAACTGGGGCCAGCCAAAGTGTAATATGATAGGACAGAGGCGGTACGCTTCTTGGGTGAGAAAGTATCAGAGGTATTAAATGAGTATGTTTGGGTAATTCTATGCTTATCCAATCATATTACAAATGCAGCCTGGTATTTTATCATCAAGATTTTCAGTGAAACGTCTTTAATCTTAAACGAGAAATCATGCAGGGACTTTGAAGGTGTACAATAATCCATTCAGGTCTGGAGAACTGACGAATATCATTATCAGCAGATTCTTGAATCAAGTATCTACTGATAGAATCTTTTTCTCACTTAGCATTAGGAGCATTTTCATGCTTGGATTTTCCGTATCATTGTTTTCAAAGTAATAAGTAAAGAGGCCACTTGGAACTATTTCTGACTGCCGATGCACCCATGCGTAATAGCTTCCGACTTGTACGCACGAGTGATTACACCAAGACGCATGTATTTGCCTGCACTATTCGTCAACCATCCATTAGAGCAGTAGTCAGGTTAAGCAAAATGCAAGCTAATGAATATTAGCAGTTTTTTGTCGCCGAGAAAGTGTTTTTGGCAAAATTGTAAGAACATTGCAAAATTTCAAAGTCTAGCATTTCTGGTCACCGAAAATAGTACCCTTTTCAAAGGAAATTCAAATTAACGGTAGATTCGTAAAAGAAGTAACAGAAGATTTGCAAAACAAACAATCGTAAGCATCTGGTGTTAATTCATGATACGACACGTGCGTATTAGCTGCGGGGCTGTTCTACCCATATAGCCCAACAAAGAAGTATCTGTATGTTCGAGCAGATTCCTCATCCTGTATCAAGCAAGAATAATGCACTGCTATTCCAAATATAACTTCTTTATATGCCCACTGACCTTCAAGTCATCATCACATTTAAAATATGTTTTCCTTATTTCCAGAAACATTAGTGCCATCGCTGGAGTACTCAGCGGGAGTATGCATCAGTATGATAGCATCTTGGTCGGATGTCTAGCAAAAGGACAAGAAATTTTGACAGACATTTATTATGCATGTGTCGTGTAGCATACGAATGATGCCAGGCAAACATGTCTCATTTGGTTCTCTTGACTGCAGTTGTACTACGTAATGCTACAATTGGACATATTCATATCGACTTAGGCCAAGCAAGGTCAAATGTGTTCCTCTAATACAGCACCCTGACAAGACTAAAAGCTTTAGAGAAGTTATTCACTTTTCTAAAATATGCAGGAACTTGAAACATGCAGACATTGCCATTTTGTGCGGTACAAAGAGTATTATTTCCAAATCGTTCAGTAGCATTCCCTGCTTATGTGCCCTCATTATAGTGGAGGCATTTTGCTTGGCAACCAGAGCAGGACCGCAGTTGACATTGTTTTATATGGATAGCCCATATTGAGAGCTTGTGGTTGTGGCTGTAATAGCAAATTTGATTAGAGCTGTGAGTCCCAGTGACCATAGCTCGATTTGCAGACTACCTTTCGTAGAATGTCACGGTAGAAAGCATTATAAGAAAATCCAAACTACATCCCGGGACGTGCGGAAATTGACGCTATTAAAATTTCAGTTAGTCCCTATGACAACTTTGCCTCACAGTGTGGCTTCCCATCACCAATGGCCTGTACTTATGGTGTGACAATGATTATCACAGTCAATCGATTTACCACATCACCATGCCCCATCACATAATCTGGAAATTTACCACAAAGACAGGCCGCAGATATGAAGTTTCTTACAACTCTCTCTTACAGTCCTTGTCAGCGAATATTGGCAGAGCAGACATATTGTTCCTGGTTTTACTGTTGAAGGCACATCTGGATCTGAGAAGTTCACACGTACAATAAAGCACAAACAACGGCGAAACGACATCACATCACAAAAAATCTCGGTAAAGTAAATGGCAGTAAAAGCCATAGGGTCAAATATGTTTAAAGATGTATTTACATAAATTTGCTGTTTTGGGCACCTTATTACCATATACAACTGCTGCAGGCTGTAGTGTATTAGCTCTGAGGATCTTCTTTATATTTGTCTTCTCTGTTTCCACAGAGACATGGTACTCTAAGAAGCAGTGGAAAAAAATTTACTTTTCCTGTATCAAAGAGGACATACAGGCCTGCCACTGGATACTGTATTCAAATTACGTGATGAATACCATTTGTCAGCATAGTAATTTGCCATTAGTACCAATATTGTACTGTTGAGGGAATCTAAAGTCCATCCAATCCACTAAATCAATAAGAAAGTAAGTAAACAAATAAATGAATAAAAGGTCAAAATCATCACGCACATAATCAGGATGAGGCAAACATAATACAAAAAGAGCAATAAAACAATGGTGATCCTGCACACTATGGTACAAAGTGGTGTTTTATTGTGGTTGAGGACAGCAATCTTTGGTAATTCCCTTTAGCAGCTGTTAGGTAGAGTTCACTCATTCATTTTTTTTTTCATTTCCGGCTGAAACTTCAATGAATAAATTGTTTTATATATCCTGTTTGCTCCAGATGACCTATTGGTGAAGTTATTATTTAGCAATTGCTCACTTCGACTAGCCACCAACACTTTTTTATTTTTACGAAAACTGGATTAGAATTGGTATGATCTTCGTCATCACGGTTGTGTACGGGTGGTACCAGAGGACTAATTCCGTGTCAGATCATATTTTTAATATTCAAACGGACTGCTTCCGTGTCAGATCATATTTGTAATGTACAAGAGGCTTGCCGCCGTGTCAGATCATATTGGTCACGTACAAGAGGACTGCCTCCGTGGCAGCTCAGATTTGTAATGCACAAGAGAAATGCCGCCATGTGAGATCATATTTATAATGCACAAGAAGACTGCCTATGTGTTAGATCATATTTGTGAAGTACAAGAGGACTGCTACCGTTGCAGATCAGATTTGTAATGTACAAGAGGACTGCCGCCGTGTCAGATCATATTTGTAATGTACAAGAGGGCTGCCTCGTGTGAGATCGTCACGTACAAGAGGGCTGCCTCCGTAGCAGATCAGATTTGTGAAGTTTTGAACTACAATTAAAACGTTGTTTTCGTTGATCTGATAAAAAAAGTGTTAATGTCATTATGTTCCAAGTGATTTTTCTATAACCACGATTTTGTATGGGTTGTTTTGGCTTAAATGTACTCATGTAGTATTACAATAATAGGCTGGATAATCTGTCGTAATAAAGTATATGAGGTGCTAAAGCAATGATTATCTTAAGACCTTGTTTAAATTACGCTAACGCATTGCCCGTCACAATGTCGAGTGAATTACAATGACTCTTGTTATTTTTGTGAGCATACATTTGGATTTTCCGAGTTTGCAAAGTGCACAGTTTCATTGAGTTCGATCTTGTTCGGAGTCTATAAATGTGTAAAAATGGATATAGACGGAGTCTATATCCATGTTTACACATTTATAGATGGAGTCTACATTTAAATACGCTTGTTGATTACCATCACCCTCAGTCATTTCCGTTACATAATTCGCCAATCCCTCACAAAGAACTGATACTTTTACCTTACCTTCAGTTAGAATTGAGCGTTCATATCCGCACGGAGTAATTTATACCACAAGGGAGTGGTAATATGATGGAGGCCACTTAATGACAACGAAAGGTACGCGATGCTTTGAATATTGCACACATCAATATCGTCTGTTGTGGTTAAGTGCCATATCAACATCAGAAGTAGATGAAATATCATTACCAGAAATCTGAATTTGAAAACAAGGTAGAAAAAGCCACTTCATCTCATTATATACTGTCCATGAAATTCAAAGAAAAAGAAAAATAGACCATAAGTTTAAGATAAAAGATTGAAAAACAGCTTGAATGAGCCCTCCCCATGTGTTATTAAGTTCCACATCAGGCTTGATGGGTTGCCTGAAAACTTTCATGTTGCGTTAGAGTAATTCTCTTGCATCAATGCTGATTATCTTAGGATATGTGTGTAAAAATATCGCAATAGAAGACTCTAACTTCAAATTGGTCGTAAAAACATCATACTCTATGCAGCTCGAATCTTTGCGAAAGATGAGATGTGGGATTCACACAGCTGCAGCCCATATTGAAAGATTTTACCTACAAAGAGACCGTGATGTGCCGTTATTTTGCAGTAAAGTCAACTCAAACCAAGCAGTTTAATTCAACTGGAGGCTAAACTTGGGCCGGGAAAAGCCTAGCTGCATAGCTACGGTTGCTAGGTGAAACATCATAGCCCCAATTTTCCGTTGATCGTTATCGTAATATTTCGCTAGGTTTCAGGTGTCCGCTCTCCGAATTACTAGGGCAAACGGTCGTTAAGTACCTTTTAAACATGACTTACTATCTTAACTTTAATCCTCCCGCTCGGTTGTGTCTGAAGCAGTTATCATCGTCAGTTACAAATCGAAATGCGACACGATACCTCGAGCCGGCGAATCATGCACCATTCTGAACATAGCGCAATGTATTGCAGAAAAATCACAGAAAATACAATTGATTTGGATATCAAAGTGAATTGTGGTCACAGTATATATTATATCATTATTGATGCTCTGAAATATTTGCAAAATGTATACCTTTGGCCTCATATGTCATAACTCCCAAAGATTGTCTGAATACTACTATCCTTATTATACAAACCACAACTTTCAAAACGGCAGCCAAGTTTGGGGGTTAGTCCTGATTCGATACTTTGAAGAGGTAGTATCAAAAATATATGTGTGATTAGTGTTAACGGAAAGTTAATTTGTCGAATGAATGTAATATAAAATATTAAATGAGACTTTCCTTGTGTGGGCATTACCTAAAAATGTAAATACCACCACTTGAAATTATCACTTCTTTGGGGCAATGGGCCCCAGAAAATGGATATTGTATCAGACACTGAAGTCGCCCCCAGGTTATGAATGAAGTAACAGCACCAGTAGGACCTGCCAAGCGCCCCTCCTGAGTAAAAGATGGAGCTTAGTGGAGAAGGTTGCCCCGATAGTGGACACAGGTCCGAAAGTACCGCAGGGTTTTTATATAAGTGGTAATAATATACTCTCTCCAAATTAGGTAATTACAAAGAATACCTAATCCGAATGTTTGATTGTTGCACCACGTTAAAATAAGCTAAAATTCAAACTGCAAGCTTTCGGTGGTAGTTATAGGTGCTGTATCAGTAATTTGGGAAATCGTGACCCACATCTCCTTAATACAAATTAACATAGCACTTTCTGTCAATTTGCTTGCGTGCGCTATCTATAGGTGATTATCATCTGTACTGCACTTTAAGTTGCATTTTGGTGGCCATGTCTGCCAATTCAAAGCATCAACGAGTTTACACTGAAGACTGTCATTTCCAAAGGGAGTTGATATATTAAAAAAAAAAGGGGGGGCATCAGCGGGACAGAGTACGTGGCATTTGCCTCATCGGACGCATAGAGGTTAGTGGTGACTATAATCAGATAATACGCCAAGCTTTCCCTTTGTTGTGGTTTCAATCGGTAGTACGTTCCGACGTAGTGCGTTGAACCATTGAGGGGGAAAAAAGAAGCAGCCAGCCCACAATGGTTCTATTATATTTGTTTAATAGGTGGCCCTGTCGATACCATCTATATTATTTTTTAGTTAGAGTGATCCCGACCCTTGAGAATTATATGACAATACCAATGGAGTTTGCAATACACATGGAAATGCCTGTACTCGGGCTTGTTTGCGTGGTCCCGGGTAATATTTCAAGAGAAGTTTAAACAATCTTGCAGGCAATAGTAATTGTTTATATAATTTTATGTGTATATTTTGTCAAATAAAACCGACTGTGAGTCTTTGAAGCACCATGTTTGAAGCTATAGCTGGGGCAGCCAATCAGATTTCAGGACATAAAACGTTACTGTAAAAGAAAGTGTGATCTGACAGTGACACAGACACCTGTGGTTCGATCGCTGACAACGCAACATCTCTTAGCAGAATGCTGAGGGTAGTAAAAGCCCTTTTTACTAACGCATTAAATATTTTTTACAGCGTTCATACCATCGACGCTGATGGCACAAAAGCGTGCCAACATGCGCAGTTAAAATCAGTTACATCTCATGCCTGCAGCAGTCAAAAAAGTCAGTGATGCATACAATACAATAGATAATATAATTTTATTGGATAAAACTAGCCCTTCACAGCTGGGGCATCAGGGTACACCCACGATGCGTCAAGATAAAACAGACCCAATTATAAATGACATTAAACGCGGCTTATTTACACAAAAATTCGTTTCAAGCAATGTGCATAGCACAAGCCAAAGTAAGTTTCATAAATATATATAGTGTAGATATACTCTGCCCCGCCCACCAAGGACTTGCTATAGGACCAAGCTTCTTTTAAGATGTTTGGCAGGCAGCATCATGTACTTCACTAATTACATGATTGGACACTACGTTCCCAAGAAGTAGACATACTTTGACATTCGGGAGGCAGCGATGAAATGCTCATAACTACAAATTATTCCTATTGATTGATTTTATTTCTTGCTCATCCCAAATCTTTGTACTTATTTCATTAAATACTGGACAGGCAATTGAAAGAATGACAAACATTGTGAAAATCATGTCAAACTCCTCGGTGTTTGGCTTGACAATAAGCTCAACTTTGACAAACATATTTCTGAGCTGTGCCTAAAAGCCAGTAGATAATTAAATGCTTTAAAGCGTCTCTCTAGTTACCTGAATGAAAGCACTAAAATGTGCATATACAAAAGTTTTATTCTATGTCACCTAAACTATTGCCCACTTATCTGACACTTCACCAGCAAGGGCAATGTATTGCAACTAGAAAAACTGCAAGAGAGAGCTCTTCGTTTTGTTTTTAATGACTTTGATAGTGACTACAATGCCTTGCTGGCCCAAGCAGATATGCCTAGCCTTGAACTCTCACGTTTACGTCTATTGGCCACCGAGGTTTTCAAAGCTATGCATAATTTTACTCCACCTTTCATCTCTAGGTTATTTCACACAGAGGGCTGCGAGATGGCGGGTGGAGACAATACCTATATTAAGTTACGAAATGGACATAAAAATTCTACAAAAGCCGGTTTACGTTCCTTTACTTACCAAGGGACTAAGATTTGGAGTAACCTTCCAACAACATACAAAAATGCAACCAATCCCACGATCTTTAAAAGACTTATTAAAACATGGAATGGGCATAGCTGCACCTGCAACTACTGTAGATCGGGAATGTATGTCACAAACTGCTCTTAATAGTAAACCCTTGAAAGTGACAGTGTACCATTGTTAAGACGGACCAGTTTATCTATTGTATATATTTGTCGATACTCACGAACTATTTTAGTCGTGTTCTGTAGCTTTTATTTATCTTATTTTAACTGTATCTCGGTAATTATAGCTCGTGAGCTAATGTATCTGTTGAAACACCGAGTTTAAATAAAGATCTGTATCTGTACCTGTATCTGTATTGTGACTTCATTACTACGCATTTTACAAGACACAGAGGGTGCAATTTTCCATCTGAATAAATTTTTCTGTAGACACAAACAGCCAAATTCAAGTCGTGCAGAACCAAATTTGTTTTTGACAAACATATTTTTCTTGAAAGTTAAAATAATTGGAGCATAGATTTCCCACCACCACCACCACCACTACCACCCGGGCTTGCAACCTTCTCTTCTGTACACACAGTCCCTTCAGCTTATTTTTAATTCTTAATTTTTTTTTTTTTTTTTTTTTTTTTATTGTTCATTTCATTTAATTATCTTTCGGAAGGGGAGGAGGTGCTGCACGAACATTTTTAAATTGCGAAAATACACCACGACTCCAATGATGGCTATGCGAATGATTTACGTCGGGCGCATAAGATGACCACTGCTACTGTTCCTCGAACGTTTTAAAGATAAACCAAGAGCAAAAATGTCATTTTGTCAGAGAACTTTTCAGATGGAAGTCTATACCTTTGCGAAACAAAAGACCAGATCGTTCGATTTTGGTACGATGGTAGCGACAATGAAGCGTGACCATGATCCGTTCCTGACAAGGAGTTTAAATCATGAGATATAGGAACAGTCGTCAGGGACTCGAACAGGCTGCCTCCCATACCGGTGCCAGCCTGTTCCTACACCTTTAACGCGCTTGCCAGAGTGTGCGCATCAGCGAACTTGACTGGCTCTGAATTCTGGCCATGAACGTAAGCGAAATTTTATAAAGGCGAAAACCTTCAGATATGTGCACCGGTAAAAAATGTTCTGGTACAATAGTCAGGAACTCGACCGTCTTACTTTCTCTATTTGTATATATTCACTTATCTATAAGCTCAAATCTTCGTTACGATATTCATACATAACGGAAAGCTTTGTAACTACGCATGCGTTCGAAATTCTAATCTAAAAAGGGGATTGCCGAAATGTCCCCCATGGTACAGGTATTGAACCTGTGAATCAAGCCCATTAGAGTTACATGTTAAATTGGCTATACTCGCTGGCTTGTCTATGACATTTAAAGATTCCTGGAACACAGTACCTGTCATTTTGCTCAAAAGTTGCTTCAATGACAGTAATATTATCGATAGACAATGAGGTCAAAGCCAATTAATGTTTTGCTACTGGTGCATTTTTATGCCTACCCCCACAGTTACGTTTCCGAGGCAAACCTCGATGAAAATAATAGCCCAACATACTTTCTGGTTCAAAGGTTAAATGTTCAAGTGACACCCTTCCCAAACCCACAGATGACTAGGCATATGTATTCCCTTTATGTGACAAGAAGTGGATAAGAGTTTCTCTGCTCCCTTATTTTTAATAGCCTGTCACAAAAGGCCCTGTCTTCATTCCGTGACACACCTGCACCTGTCATGCGTATTACTGGCTCACGAACCACATATCTGTGCTGTCTAGGAACAGGACGGATGTATCGGACCAACCATGTATATCTTATGACGGTTAAGATCTTTTTTTTTTTTTTTTTTTTTTTTTTTTTTAGAGCAGCAACAATTGCAAGTGTGGTGAATGGCATGTATCTCCCGAGAAACCTTTATTGACAGAATGAAAACTTACGATGCTGCAGATCCAAGGAGGAGGACACAGAGGAGAGGGGGAGGGGAGTGCCAAACTTCTGTGCCATAGGAACCAACCTTTAAACGGAAGCACATATATATGTTTACCGCCTCTTTTGCATGACCGTTTTCCCGTCGAAGATAGACACAGCCTGTTTATATGAAAGTTGCAGCACGCTGCAGTTGAGCACAACAAAGACAGAGACACAAATATACAAGTCGTTACCAATAGGCCCATTAATAATACTTTATTTGCAGTGAGCTACAAAAAGGGTTTGCCGACTGCACGGAACATCATACCTGGTTGATTGAACTAGCATTTATCGATAACTACATGTTGCGCTGCAAATGTAATGTAACTGATATTTTGCACATTTGTAATGAATAGCCCCGAATGTCATTGTACCCGATGGAATACATAGCTATTTAACGCATCAAATCCTTGGTTAAGTTTAATAAATAACAACAGCGAGTGATGTAAATGCCATAGGTACAGGGATAATACGTACTGAGAATGGTGAATTTTACTGTAAAAATTTCATTGACTGGAACCGTTGACAGATTAGTCTCTGAAAACACAGAAAGGAATTATAGCTCAATGGGTTAACGGACATCGGTAATAAGTGACTAACTTTTCGGTGGTACAAAAGCCTATTCATACTGTACATATTGCACAACTTAACCAGTTAACTAATGATGAATCGTGGTACATTAAACTGCCCTTGTCGGTACATTGTATATACTTTACCTTAAACACCAGCCACCACCGAGGAACACATAACAGTGAAGGAAGCCATAAAAAGTTCAATGTTCTAAGACAGAGCTGAAGTACTTTAGTTTTGCCACAGATTCCCCCTGCCCCCAACTGAAGTTGACTTCCCATTGAAACGTCAACCTCCCTGTATATGACATATCCCAAACTTCATGTTGTACGACTCTGTATGTGAATAATTGTCAACTAAAGGCATTTCACTGTAATCAAATCGACTCCTTCTTTATATTTTGCTCTCAGTTTAACACACAGCCTTCACAATATTAATCAAATGTTTTTGCTAGTGTTTTTCTGACATGTTTCGCTTGCATCAAATTCGTGCGATAGTACCATTGGAGAAGTCCTTCCTTTGGGTGCCGTTGTTTGTCGCAAAATCGTGAAATGAACATGCGCGGTTTAGAGTTGGTAGGGCAAAAAGACGGTTAGCCACAACTTCCTGTTTGTCCGATGCACGGTGCAACCATATCACATGTTCACATTCAACTTTTCCAGCGATTGTGGGACAACACAAGCCGAACGAAGGACTTTTTTACTTACTCTCCATCCAACTCAACCAAATAAGTTCTATTTTGCACATCGACGTTTCGAATGTTTCTATATTCAGGAAATTGTCCTAGACGCAGGCTTATAAATTGTACGCGGTTGAGTTCAGTACAGTATAAATAAAAAATTACTACGTAATAAAGAATTCCTTTTTTGAGATGCAGATGACCCACACTATGGCAAATAATTAACATAAAAGCATGTACTTCTATAAATCAATCGAAATATCAAGCAATACCCTATCGACAGTCAGGCCGCGTTTATCTGGCACCATCTGTTTTTTGGTCATTTTGCCGGATTAACAAGATTGCCAGATTAACAAATCACAGTATAATTCACCAGGATATATAGAGAATAAGAGACCAAATTTGCACCTAACAATGAGTAAATAAAAACAAATCACATACACGTATTACCAATCATATGAAATTTTAATAACGAAACGTGCAAATTATAGAAAAAAAAAGAAAAAAATCCATTCAGTGTATTCATATCCATATCCATATCCATATGTACAATTAATGTTACGTTCAAAATTAATGGAGCGAGCGGGCATAAATGTGCCAACCCCAATGTTAATCTCACATATGTATTTGGACATATTTTGCCTTTAATAGCTTATTTTGGCGCAAAGAAATCCGAAATCTTTTTTTGTTTACTGCGCTCACTTTTCAAATCTTTTAACTGTTCTTCCATGCGCCAAACATTTGCTACGTGGTCACCACAAAATTCCTCATTGGATTCTGGCCATTGCAATGAACTTTAGCCATTTAAGGCGGGAACAATGCAACGTCTAATCAACTCGGAACTTGTTTGGAACACGTCAGGTGATTGTTGATTTTGCGGTACGGCGCAATCAGGTATGTAATTGCAAGGTATATGCTCCATTGAATATCAAGTGACGGATTAAAGAGGCAAATTACATGTAGTTATGTAACTATGCACAGCGGTCTGCATCAAAACAAGTCTTCCTGGTTCTGGTTAAAAACCCCCGTCTTCACATTTAAGGAGACCAAATTTGCATAAGATAACACATGTTAAAACATTGAAAGTGTGTTTATGCCAAAATGGGCTCGTTTGGTGTGTTAAATCGCTTGGTATAAACTAATTTTTATTTGTTGTGCTATGAAAGCATTCACTTAAATGAAGTCATAGTAGCTGGTGTTTTGTTGCATTTCCAAGGTATGGTAAATCATCCAGGGGAATTTAGAACAAATAAAGGCCCCATGGAATTTTACGACCCAAGATCTTGTGGTATTAAGAGTTTTTAAACAAAGAATTCGAAGGCATTGATAAACAGACAGCAAAATTTAATACGCTTAGAACCTGGCCATGTCGGGCTACTACGGGGCTATGCATGTAAACAGGCTGTTTTCTGATTGCACACTGCTTGCTCTGACAGTACACGGGTAATACTAGCTGTCCAAGGCGACTCCGACACTAATTGACCGTAATAGATTGCCATGTCGGGCTACTACGGGGCTATGCATGTAAACAGGCTGTTTTCTGATTGCACACTGCTTGCTCTGACAGTACACGGGTAATACTAGCTGTCCAAGGCGACTCCGACACTAATTGACCGTAATAGATTGCCATGCTAACCTCATCAGTAAACTCGGGAATGGAATTATGGTGACTCTTATTGGCCAATGTGTAAACAACAAACTTTCTGATTAGTGCACGGCTCAACAGGAAACACTCCTTTGCGGTTTTATTACCTTACGGTACCTAAGATATTGGAGTAAGTGGCCAGACTGAATAACTTGCTAACAGAAACACGTACGCTTGGGAAACAAGCCAGACTACAGGCGCATCTCACGAGACATATTTGGGAATGGAGACATGATGACACTTGTACATTACCTGATGGTGTAAATAAACACAAGATTCAAACTTTAAAGTACTGTACGCAGAACTAAAATCATAAATCATATTATTGAACCATGAAAATCGATGTGCATAACAAATGCTGCAGCATAAAATTGCGGGCCATGTATCATAATAGGGCATTTTGGATTCCAACGAGTTATGAACAAGAATATGTCAATGCGCCATCATTTACGTTAATCAAATATAAAACGACAGTAAATACGTAAATATGTGTTCAGGTTATAAGTTATATGTGATTTTAAAAGCGAAAGCAAACAACCTTATGGTCACGTTATTGACATGATACTGAGGAAAATACTGCCCAAATGCAAGAGAGAGAGGGAGAGAGTTAGGCCTTGTTCGGAATACACAAGAACGTGTCAAGTTAATGATATAAAAACATAGTCTACATTCACTTGCGCAAGGATACCCCATACAGTATTTCAAAGAGTAATGTGATTGTACATATACTTGCAGAACACATCACGATTACGTGGTGTGTAGATGTGCATGCTAACAAATTTCATTGGCGCCACACATGTAGATGCACTTCACATTTCTAAATAAGCCAAAACAATTTTTAACCTAAAAATTGAGAGCAAAGGCAAAAGGAATGCGCTTTCGCGTACTGGTTTCTGTGACACTGTTGGGTCCACCGTGGTTAGTCCAGCGCTATCAGCAAACGCCCACGAGGGTTCTGTGGTGCGCAACGCGAATACTTAATATCCTTTCAATAAGGCCTGCACATGAAGCTTAATTAGTGTCATTTCTCTCAGTGCAAACCGATAATGATAAACGCGTGGATTTTTGGCGTTTGGCGGCGAGTCCCTCAAAGCAGTACGTCCCTTTTCCGATTTACAATTACAGTCGCTAGACTGGAACATTATAGACAATCTTTCTATTCAAAGTTGCCACGAAAAATGCTTGCAAAAATTAACATGTATGAGAAATATGAAACTCTGTTAGTAAATTGAAAATTTAGCACTTTCACATTCAGGTACTTTGCGTCGGGGATTCGATTGTAAGGAGAAATGAAGCTGCTGATATCACAGGTGAGCGATGCGTTGTAACCGGACCATCTATTTGCTATGCAATATTGGCATCCATAACATGCCACGTAAATATAAAGGATCTCGTCTCCACTGTTAATGACGTACGTATCGCAACTTTTAGACAGCAAACCAGAAGTCTTGACTTACCTTGAGCAACTTTTGGCCAGCGCTGACACTGGCAGACTTCGGTTCCTGTCAAAAGTGGGAGGGAGTCGCTTGTACCAAAAAGTGACAGAATAAAATCCACTTCAACTGTTGACGGTCGCTGTGGAGCACGAACTAGGTGGCACAAGCGCCAGCACATCGATTTTACTGAAGAAGATACGGTATGCCCGCCATAGCATCTCTAACAACATGTCTAAATACGACATTATCTAGTCACTATTGTCATCCTGTGACTGTCACTACTCGGCATGTCATCAAAACCCGGATTTCTTTCAAAGCGGCAGCCCATCGGAAAACAAACTGCTTAAGATACAAATAAGTTTGCTGCAAATGTAACTTACCTCAATTGGCCACCCTGTCTAGCTATGACCAGAAAAGCTTGTCTGTGACGACACGGCAGTTGGTTTGGTAAAATGGCCCGTTGCTAGGCAGTGGGAGATGTGATACCAGTGGATCGATAAAGCCAGGTATCTGCCAACAAGCCATACCTGTCAGATTTACTGCCTATATATATAACTGGCTTCTGCCATTACGGCCCTCAGGTAGACTTCATATCTAGATTGTCATACGGGAGAAACTAGCTTGAACATTGGCGACTGTCGAACCACCTGTATCTCGTCCAACAAGTACTTGTGCTAATACTCCCACCACGTCGCGAAATTAGTTGTCATATCAACGTTAAATGGGAGAAAAGCCAAGTAAATGAGTGTCGTTAAATCTGTTGCCAGTCTTTGTTTGGCTTTTCAATGTGTCTACGTAGTAGCTTCACTGTTGACATAAGTTTCAGTATGGTACAGCCAGGTCTGTTTTACACGTCTGTACATTATAGCACCAATACGTTGAAGGATGTCTCGTGCGCTAAGAGCATGGTCCTCCAGGAGAACAGTTTAATAAAGTGTGTTCACTGGTACTGAAGTGGGTGTAATAAATAGTTTGTAATATATTTATATAAAGAATATGTACCATATGTGCATAACCCTTACATTGTGATTTCCAATACGTTTTGTACAAATACAATCGTGGATGTTCGAACCCAAGGACCTATGATACGAAATACAGACTAATCAGATGATGAGGATCATTCTCACGACAATTTTGAAAAGCTTTGGTTAATCCCGAAGATTTTTCTGCATATTGAGCTAGATTCAACTCAATCCACGCAAGTTTTCATTTTCCAGTATATCTGCATAGATTTAAAGAGGACTATTTGAAATTCGGGTTCCTTGTAAACGGAGCTTTCATTCAAGCTGCAGTATGCCTAATCTAAACGAGTGCTATTTATTTGTGTTTCCTGAAATACCATGCTGCAGTCGTCCCTGTATCAGCTGTAGCATGACAATATGGAATAAATAAATGTGAATGGCATATTTAACTTTCGTATAAATCAGCTATCATTCTAGAGCCAATATGTCTGGTATATCCCTATTCCCCTTTTAACCGTGCAGCCAAAACCGGCTGGTGGTCAAATGTCGTCTGCTTCAATGCGTTCGACCAAATTCAACAGTTATAGACAATGATTTGAAAGAAAATTGTAGATGAGATCTATCATGATAATATGTCCCTGTCAACAGTTCTTGGCGTAGATTGGACTCCTGGCGCTCAACTCAACAATTGACTTACTCTTACTTCACGAAAGAAAGGGCTACTGTCGGTGGTTTAGTGAGACGGGTTTGCATCGACATTACCACTTTCCGAGACATTCTGAGTGTAAAATAGGCTCAAACCAGTCCTCAACATAAAGTGACCGCGATAGCAAATTCAATGCAAAAACTTCTGGTCAATACCTTTATCATCATATGTTAATTAAGTGAAAACTCTGACATTTCTGACATTGAAAAGTAATTATATGGTGGATAACGTGGTCTTGCCTCTGTTCCATTATTGTTTATGAAAGGCACTGGCAAATTTAAAATATATTGATCTGCTTCTGATCGTTTGGGTCCATTATAAATGTGAATATCAATAACATAGTTTTGGTCGGCACCAGCAATTTTAGGAAAAACACTACAGTTCAATTTTTAAATATGGACCTTACGGTGTTCGATGCCACATGGAAGCATGGATCAAGAAAACAAGAACAGAATTTCCGTATGTCAGTAGGGGTTGCGGACTAACATTCGAAAACGCACAAAAGTCATGTGAGCCAGGAATCTTGAGTGTAGACAACTATTTTGGTGCTCTGATTCTTTGCATAACAGCAAAGTCATATTTCAGCTGAGTGTAGGAATGTTGGGTAACTGTATGACGACCAGGAACAAAAAAAGTACGGGAACCATTGATACTAGTCAAGTGTAAGATTAGCATTTGGAAAGGTCACTGTGTCCTTGTAAGAGAATGTAAAGGATAGTTTCGTACTGTCGCACTGACCATTACTTTAGGACAAAATTGTCTTCAGTACCAGAGTACCCCCCCCCCCTTTTTTTTCACACTTGCTAACTCAAAGCAGCCGAAAGTGGTGGATGTCAGATGTCGCCTGACAGCAGTTGTTCTAAAATGTCACCAGGGAAATCATTTGTAATGAGAATTATAGCTGAGAGAAGATATGTTTGTAAAACATATATCCCCCTACCGTCACTATGTTCAATTTCATTACCCTGTTTATAGTACTAAATAGGACACTCACTGCTTAGGGAAATAGATCCAACCAGAATCCAAATGCACTAGAATGCCCTTGTGATCTTGAAATTAGGTTGTCACCCTTCTTTGAAGCTAATCTAGCCCTAATAGAAGAGTAAAAACATCTGCAAAACAAAAGCTACCAATATAGTAAAGTGGCTCTGTGACCTTGGTAATAAACTCAAGGTCTTCCACTTCAGAAATTGACCTAGTTCTTATAGAAGGCTATATTCCTGTGCAATATGAAAGCCCTAGGTCAAAATTATCTTTAATTACCATGCAGAAACGAAGTTCACTAATAGGACTCTAGGGGGTGCCCCTGGAAATTTAGTCAAGGTCATCCATCTTTTAAGCTGACCAAGCCCTTAACCATGTGCAATATTGAAGTCATAATTTAAATTCTGAGTATAATGCAGAAACCAAGGTCACTCAAGTGCCCTTTTGACCTTTTCATTTAGGTCAAGGTCACCCATCTTCGAATTTGACCTAGCCCTGGATAAGGACTATAACTCTTATCATGAAACCTTCCCAGTTATCATGTGGAAACCAAAAATTACTATAGTACTTTTATGACCTTGGAAATAGGGTCAAGGTCAACCATCTTCATACTTCACCTAGCCCCTATACTGGAGTATATGTCTGTCACTGTCAAAGTCCTATATCAAAAACTTTTTGAGTTATAGTACGGAAACCACAGTCTCTCTACCGGCCGACCGATCTCGTGAACTTGGGAATTTGGTCAGGGTCATCCATCTTCTAAGCTGACAAAGCCCTAATTAGGGACTATTACCATGTGCAATATTGAAGCCATAACTTGAATTCTGAGTTACAATGCAGAAACCAAGTTCACTAAAGTGCCCTTTATATTTTCGATTTAGGTCAAGGCCACCCATCTTCAAACTTGACCTAGCCCTAGATCAGGACTATAATCCTATGCAATATGCAGGCCATATCATGAAATCTTTTTTAGTTATCATTCGGAAACCAAAACTTACTACAGTACCTCCATGACCTTGGAAATTTAATCAAGATCAACCATCTTTATACTTCAGCTGTCCCTTATACTGGAGTATATAACTGGGCACCATCAAAGTCCTATCTTAAGAACTTCTTGAGTTATGGTGCAGAAACCATCGTCTCTCTACCGACCAACCGATCCAGTGACCTTGGGAATTTGGCAAAGGTCATCCACCTCTAAGCTGACAAAGCCCTAAGTAGAGACTTTTACCAAGTGCAATACTGAGGTAATTAAATATTGAAGTCATGACTTAATTCCGAGTTATAATGCAGAAACAAAGTTCACTAAAGTGCTCTTTTGACTTTTCAAGTTGGGTTAAGGTCACCCATCTTCGAATTTGACCTAGCCCTGGATATGGACTATAATCCTGTGCAATATACAGGTCCTATCATAAACTCTTTTCTAGTTATCTACGGAAACCAAAACTTACCACTGTACCTCTGTGACCTTGGAAACAGGGTTTATTTCAACCACCTTCATATTTCAACTAGCCTTTATACTGCGGTATATAACTGGGCACTTTCAAAGTCCTATCTCAAATATTGTTTGAGTTATGGTGCGGAAACCACAGTCCGTCTACCGACAAACCAACCGACCAACCGACCGACAGACCGACAGACCGACATGAGCAAAGCTAAATACCCCGCCTTCTTCAAAAGGGGGGCATACATACTCATGGATATATCATGCTAAAGGTTATCAACTTTCTTCTGGCGAGGGTTTGTGCTCTTAGCACCTTTCATCCAACCCAACAATGTGTATCGGTCTAGTTCTGCCCGGAAGAGGTTAACTCTAAACTTGTATGCTAAAGTACGCGGAGGTCATAACGATATTTTAATTGCCATTAAGAGAAATCATTCAGTACTTTTGAGCCCAATATAATTCTCAAGACGATCAGTCACATTTCCCAAAGAGTCCTACAAGTAGCAACAGATTGGCCCGTCTCATCAAGCATGCATATATATATATATATATATATATATATATATATATTCTGTTGAAAAACCTCGTTTTAATTTTTATACTGTGCGACCGGCGTTGAATGATTTAAACTGACAAAGAAACTTATGTTTTGATGATATGCTGGGAAATGTAAACAACTAGACATCATTTTGTCATCCGTTTTTCTCAATTCTCTGTTCTAAGCTTGGCACTCACCAGCAACTTTCTTTTTCACCCTTGGCACTTGCCAGCAACTTGCTGTTCTGCCCTTGAATCGTGCAAGAAGAAACTCTCTCTCCCTCCCTCCCTCCCTCCCTCCCTCTCTCTCTCTCTCTCTCTCTCTCTCTCTCTCTCTCTCTCTCTCTCTCACACACACACACACACACACACACACACACACACACACACTCACATCAATAACTTTCCATGGGAGGAATTGGTCACTGACCACCGAAGCATATTGCTGATTGCATCACAAAAAGGTCACAGGTACAGCTCAAACAGCAACACGATGAGCTGAGGTCTGCAGAACTAAGCTGTGTGGAACATAAAATATCACTGAAAATCAATATTTTGGAATCACTATTCAAATTTCATGCCCATAAAAAACCGCACACACGAACAGTAGTTAAAACGACCAAAGTGCACCGGCTTTACTTCCAGTCAAATGAGAAAATGACTGATGTTGAAGGCATCACATAAGTGGAAGTATGAGAGGCGGACAGCTATGATCAGAACAGTTGTGTGATCTAGCATAGGGAGACACGACGAGTAGGAGTTGCTCCTTGCGTCAAAAAGAATCAGATACGACGACTAGCGAAGTGGTAGTTTGTTACTCATTCCGGCACAAGACCAAGGATTACGAGTGGCGCCTCCTTCTTAAACTGCGCTGTTTTACATGACTTATGGGAAGTAACAGTCGGTCGTTGTACAAATGCATGAGCGGTGTTTCTGGTTGGGACGAAATGATTCTGGAAAGGGCACCACTCGTCGCTTTGCGGGTCGTGGTTTCTTCGTGCAGAATCATGGAGTCCCAATCCGAAACACATGCGAATAAATGTTTGTATTATCCTATAATGTTTATATGGACTATTCTGTTTAAGTACACAACAAACGACAAAAAAAAGGTCAGAAATACGTAGAACAGCATAACCACCCGACACTGCCATGCGAGGATGAATCGGTCTGTTTTTCTAGCAATGTAGTGCGATACTATATGATGTGGAAAGCAGACGTGATCGTCGTAATACATACCTTTATCACCCTCCCAAGGACCCCATTTGGACCTCATGTTGTTTAACAATCTTTGAAATCGCACGAAACTAAATTTCAAACCTCCCATGTACTTTTTCCAGTCTTTGCGAAATAGTTTTCTGTTGTATGCGTTAAAAGTTAGGTTAACCAGGGATTCCACATACCATATATGGTGGCTCAATGATTCCTACCAAAGGGGTTTTTCATCTCGTAATTACGAGTTTTTAAGATAAAAAAATTTTGCTTGGCAACATTGAGCCACCATAGTTTTTAGCATTGTCTGTAAACAAGTGGTAAAATTTGGTTCAATGTTATATCTGATTGAAGGAAAGTGTTAAATTGAAGTCTGCTTTGTGACGGACCAGAGAGGGGGTATGGGGTTACCATTCTCAATATATGGCTTGCTGTGACTGCAATATGCAAAATGTATAGCGGCAATACAAAACGCAGTCGCGCGTGTTTGTGTCTTCGTGGCTAAAGCCCGTTTCAAGGTGCCGGCAGCATGATATATTAGCGATGCTTTCAGTATTCCAGAACGTTCCAAAACGTTTGCTGTTAAACAAAGGAAAGTTTTAGAGCGTCCCAAAACGCTTTGTCTACTGCATGCAAGGCAGCTATAGGCAACGACTCCCTTGAATCCCACCAAAAGTTTTGTGATGCCATTTTATTTTACAACATACAAAACAAGATTGGCAAGATTCCCTTCCGGTTACACTTATCATTGGCCACAAGTTCTACCCGAAGAAATCATGACTATACGTTATATCAACTTACAGCGACCATTAATCCATACAAATATTCCTGCTTCATTTGGAATGTAGCAGTTTCGAACACTCAACCAGCTAATGTCGATAGAATGATTTTAGATCTGGATAGGAGTGAAATTTCGATTGATATATTTATGGATCTTTCCAAGGCTTTCGAAACTTTAGATCACGATATTTTACCATATAAGTTATTACGGTGTCAATGGTATTGCTCCCGACCTCTTCAAAAGATATTTAACAAATAGAAATCAATTTTGGTCTTTCATAGCATTAAATATGACTGTCTAAATATTACACCTGGAGTTCCTCAATGATCGATCTTGGGACCCTAACTCTTTATATTGATTTATATTAATGACATAATATCATCTTCTCCGTTTAAATTCAATATATATGCAGATGATACTACTTTATTCACTGCTTTGCGCCCTTTCAATTTGTCAGGGTTAAATGATTATGCATCTCAACTCATTAACCACGAGCTAAATAAGATCAGTAGATGGTTAAAGGTCAATAAGTTGTCTCTTAACGTTAAAAAAACTTAATTTATGGTCTTCCGTCAACCATAGGAGATGTTGTTATTCCCATGATTGAATGCGTCAATGAGTTTGCTTTTCTCGGCCTCACTTTAGATACCCATTTAAGCTGGAATAACCATATTAGAAAAATAGCATCCAAAATTTCTCAGACGATTGGCATTATGAACTAGTTAAAAGCTTTTTAACCTTCGGATATTCTCCAGATTATTTCCAATTCGTTAATTCTTCCGCGTTTTAATTACTGTCTTCTTGCTTGGGGTGGAGGGTTAGAAAGATGAGAAAAGCTTCAGAAAAAAGCTGTTAGAATAATTAACCATAGTAAGTATAATGCTCGTTCTGCACCTTTTCTCAAATCTAGAAATCTATTAAAATTAGAAGATATATATACATATATATATGTATATATATATGTATATATATATATATATATATATATATATATATATATATATATATATATATATATATATATATATATATATATATATATTTTACAAACTCTAAAACTCTATTATAAACTTCTGCATAGCTACTAGCTATTTTCATCAGCATTTAAAAATTACGTCAACTCCCCTTATACATGGCCATGACACCCGAAAACCGTTTTTTTGTTGTTGTTGTTGTTGTTGTTGTTGTTGTTGTTGTTGTTGTTGTTGTTGTTGTTTTGTTTTGTTGTTTTTTGGGGGGTGTTTGTTTGTTTGTTTGTTTGTTTGTTATTTTTTTGTTTTGTTTTGTTTTGTTTTTTTTTTGGTTTTCTTTTTGTTTTTGTTTTTGTTTTTTTTTTGTGGGGGGGGGGTTCGCACCCAGCACACTTTGGCTAGAAAATGTTTATGATATGAGTTAACACACATCTTAAATTCGATTCCTGAAATTATGAAGGATAAAGTACATACACAGAGTTTTTTAGGTTTTTCTCAATATAGAAAGAAATATTTTATAGCAAATTATGAAATTTCTTGTCGGTGGAAGCCTTTGTGTCAGCAAGGCTTTCTACCATGAGAAACGTGTGAACCAATATTGGACTGTTTGTAACATGCACCTGCACTTCGTGGACAGTTTTATTTTATACCATGTACATGAACCAACTACTGCACGCCATCTGGCAGTCTGCGATCACTACCAGCGGTTAAACTTAGAAGGCTTGAAGACACCTCACTGAGCAATGTGCGTGACTGCACGGAGCTACACAGGTCTGTGGGCTTTTGTTCTGGCTTTATCTTTTATTTTACAACATACCTATGGTCCTAGACTTGACGCAAGGACGGATTTGCAGTGCGCTCCTGCTTTTGAAAATATGGAAAATATATACAAGCCATTATGTTACAGAATGTGGAGTACTCGGATCTAAATTTATGTACCCGAGTACCCTAATCAACATTTATCAGTAAAATGTGTCGAAATACGCATTTTGCAGATGAAGAATAATTTGACCAGTATTTTGGATTGAAAACAGAAGATTGATATCCAACTGCGAGAGCACAGATTTGGTCAGTATATCGAACCTTTTTAATTTACCCCCCCCCCCCCACTCCGTTTTGATCTAACCAATGTTATGATGTAAGTATTTCTTCCAAATCTTGGCATATACTACCATGGCACTTTTTTGCGGTAAGCGGATACTCGAGTATCGCAGTACCCGAGGTTAGCGTGCTAGAAAAATGAATTCAATACCAGACGTTGCTCTTATGAAAAACATTAATTTTCCTGACTGAGTCGTTGCAATTTTGGCTGTTGTGAATGAGATGAATAATTTATTAACATTGGTCAAGATGATATTACACTCAAATGTCCGACGGGTTTTGTTGATTGCTGATATACTATAGTTCTAGAAATTTTCGCGCTCGACTTAATTTTGCGCTTTTCGCACTAGTACTTGATGCGCGAAAATAAGATGCGCCAAAATTATTTGACATAATCTTTGTATATAAAACAAGCCATGCTGCGCGAAATTAAAATACGCAAATATTTTATAATTTACGGAACAAGTTTGCTCGAAATTGACCGCACGCGAAAATTTCTAGAACAACAGTAGTTTCCGTGAATTCATATTGTCTATATCAGAAGACACACAATTTCACGAACGCAGAGAGTATCTGCGCACATGTAACTTAATTTCAAGTTTGAACAGTTGTGGAAAGCACTTAAAACAGCTTTTCATTGTTTTACCCCTCCAGTGAAGCAGTGATTCAAGAAGACTTCCTGACAAAGATTTGGAGCTGATTTTGTAAAGATGCGCAATGTGGCCGATGAGTTTTTAGTTGACGCTGCCAGCTTTGTCCATACGCCATATTCTCACGTGAGGGGAATTTGAACCATGGTTCAACCTGGTGTCAAATTCAACATGCGCTACGTAAAGTAATCTTTGCCTATATTGCAGCTTTGCAGGATTGGGGGGGGGGGGTTTGGGGGGGTGTTTGGGGGTTGTTGTTGTTTTTTTTTTTGTTTTGTTTTTTTTTTTTGTTTGTTTTTTTTTTTTTGCTTTTTTTCTTTCTGTTTGTTTTTATTTGGTTTAATTTTTAGGGGGGTCGCCTTTTGTTTTTGCTTTTCTTGTTTCATATTTTGAAGAAATAGTACTATTTAGTTTGTTAATGAATAGTGAACAATGTTGGTGCTATCTGTATTTTGAAATTTTATATCTTTATCATATGAACTTTTCCGGTTACGTTTATGCAATACAAGAATATTTGATATGTTGTCGATCCATAACCTTCGAATGATAATGTCGTTTATTCCTTTCAGATGTGTTTAATTTTAATGTCTCTATTTAGGCACTGTTAGTCTTAATAATGTCAGCTACACTTTGACACGTGCAGATGGGTCTTGCAGAAATAAATTGGTAAGTTCACTTTCATGGATTGCCAGCGGCTTGTAATTATGAGTAAAACTGAGATTCTCCTTGTGGTAGAACCACTATTAAACGAGCTTTGATATCCACCCCTTTCAAGCCACACAAGCATGCTTTATTCGCAGTCTTCGGCTGTCCTGGTAACCTAGAGTACACTCCGATACACTTAATTTATAAGCATTTTTCTTCTTGCTGATGTCCTCTTCTTTCAGGATTTGTGGATTCACGACTGATTAGCTGGTGAATCTCCATATATAAAACTTACACAAAATTATGCTACATTGTAGGTTTACATGAGACACCATTCAATAATATGCTATACCATTTAGAATAAAAATACGACAAAATTCCGCGTGTTAGGATGTTATGGTAATTCACCATAACAACATAGCATTTCTGGTTTTGAGAGTATCATTTAACTTTTTTATCTCAAACTGAAGATTATCGTTTACAGTTTCTTGAAGTTTTTACTATGGTTCCAAAAACACAATACTAATCAAATCCAATGCGCTCATTCGAATTTGTTCGGCAAAGATTTATCCTGAGGGCTCCTCCTTGTCACTGAATGCATAAATATTGATTAGAATAGTCTTAGATACACAAGAACTCAGCTTTTGTTGGTTAGACCTCAACTCCAAATATTACTCCTCTCCTTCCCTATCCGTGACGTCTTGTCTTATCAGCACTTCTTTTTGTGTGCCATTGCCGTTAACATTCTCTCTTTTTGAGTCTTGTGGTGTTCATTCTAGCAGTGGTGTTTTACTGTCGTACCCGGTCTTCCATTCTCTTTCTCTTTGTGTGTGCGAAAGGGATTCATATAGGGCGTCGCCCCTTTTTCCCAACCAGTTTTTTTTCGAAACAAATATGTTCATATAACTCCAAATATTTTTAGCAACTTTTACGAAAATATTCACACTGACATACTGTTAAGCGAATATCTTACATTGGCTCTTTGAAAATCTTGCATTTTTTTTTTTTTTTTTTTTTTTTATCACTTAAGCAGCCTCCTATTTCAGGCATTTTGACAGCATTCGTTGCCTGCTCCCGCTGCACAAATTATGATGTTTTAATGGATGAGCAGGAACCTCTAGTAGGTAGTGCCACCTAGTGGCTACGCTGTTTCCATACCCATCTCATTATGATGGTGTATTTAGTATGCCCCGAAAAGTTTAGTGGGAAACATATTTATTTGGAAACACTGGGTTGGCTGATAATTATAGAGATATTATTTGGTTCGAAAATAAGGATAATTGTGCCGGTAATATACAATGGTCCTAGCAAGGTGTGTCGTCCGGCTATTCTAAAGAGTGGTGATTTTAGCAAAAAAACCACTTAACTGTCTGAATAGAGTGTCGGCAGCACAGAAGTAAAAACCAAGCAATAGGAATAACAATAACTTTCTCTGTCAAATGCAAATAAAGTCGTACTACTTAAAACGAACTGCTTTCAATAGGATGTATTCATATCTAAATGCAGTCTTACTCTAACAGCTATTGAGCAAAAGAGGGAGCCATCTGCATCAGGGCAGATCCATGTATTTAGCATGGTCAAAAGTACTTTCTCAACAAAATGAACAACACAAACATAGAATAATCTTAAGAAAATGTATTGACACACATTTGAAACAGAAAGGATGCCTAAATTGATTAGAAATGGGCTCTCTTTTGGTTGAAAAGGTGTTATTTATGGATGTTTATGTGGTATATAATACAAATCTGCCCTGATCATGGTGAAAGCATCAGTCTGTTACCCCGGCAACACAGGAAGTGAGCAGGATCACAGTTAAATATGAATGTCTCCTATCATAATAAGGGTGCTAGATTCATGTTCCTTATAAAAAGACGTTTCATTCGTATACCAGCAAGCGTATAATTACACATGATATAATAGTTGAGGTCAAAAGCTTTTCTTCTCGGTGCGCTAAGGGTGCATTGCACCCAAAGGAGGCCGAGAAAAACTGTTGACTTAATCCAAAACGTGGCACTGAAAGAGTTAAATACGTCCAATGAACCATACTGATACGTCATAACAGCAACATGGAGTTAAACCATTACTACATTCAGTGTGTGTGTTTGCGTGTTCAAGAACACAACTGGCTTTGATGATCTCTTAATCCATTGAAAAGATCAGATTGTCCTACCTGCAGGCCAGCACTTCTGACCGTGTGTTATACTTCCGTGAATGAATGAATTAACTTTATTTCGCTGTACATATACATACTGTAGATGTGTTTTGTCGAAAACACGAAACAACACAGTGGCAAACAAGCAACACCATACATACAGTACGATACAACACAGCATATAGTTCAGTATATAGTCCATTTAATATATCGAGAATCAAGCCACGAAGAACCAAAAAAAAAAAAAAAAAGAAAGGGGTGCATGAATATTAAAACTGTCCATCAATTTTCATACAAGCAGCCAAAAACGAACTCGCAATGTATATTGTTTCAATATCTTGACTTCTCATAAAAAACAAAAATTTTTCTTCCTCTCCCAAATTATCAAAATCTACAAAAATTGCAATTGTTGAATCAAATTATTTTTAGCGTGCTTCCGTAAATTTTGAACAGGCTAAAATATAAGATGTAAGTATGTACACATTACATTAGCTGCGGTGCTGCTTTCACCCGAGTCATTAAACAGGAAGTACCCGTATGTACGTACAGAATCCTGTATCAAGCACGGCAAATATGTTCCATGGATTAAATTATCTGCTTACAAAGTCACTGTCGTGTTCTTCAAGCACACATTGAGATTGATACAGAAGGAGCCATATATGTTTGGTAAAAGTATTCATTGTTCCCACCACGGATCCCAGAGGAGGAATAGTGTTAACTTGTGACTTTCGACAGATCCTACGTATCTTGCGCCATTTGATGTTTACAAACATCTCAATTTAGTGCCGCAGGCTTTTGTGCCTGAAATGGACGCGGATACAAAGCAGGTTCATGTGCATACTTTGTATATAATACCATTTAACGAATGTTTATAAACATTTAGTCCACATAATTCTTAGTTGTCGCACAACATTCACCTATCTGCTGTAACACGTGGTGATCGAGGGAAAAAGTAGACCAAAAGATAGTTTCCGCTGTGCGTACATACAGGATGTTATATATAATATGTTGCCTAGTACTAGTAAATCTTTCTCAATGTAAAATAACAAAGATGTACACTTGCCTGAAAGTTTTAAACATCAATTACACCCAGTAGTAATGGGCTCTCTTGGCCTATAGTGTAACTGTAGGATCATATATGATATATATATTTAAATGAGTTCAATTCATTTTATATTGTGTCTGTAAAAAAATTACTATCAAATGAGTGTTCCTGCTAGGAACATTGGGCTCCCATCGGGCTCGCCGTCTGGATTTGAGATTGTTTTACATTTTCAGCTGAAAGGAAAATCACCGGGCTACGAATGGAATCTTGCCTATCATGTATGCAATGAAGTATATTCAAATTGAGTCCTCCCTCATTCTCTTCCCACTTCTCCTTATTCCCACAAATATCAGTGACGCAGTCAGTTTTCCATCAGTATGCTGGTCGCTGATTTTCATTGTTGCCTGCCGACAGGCTCAGATATTTTGGCGGCAAATAGGTATGCAAGTCCCGCATCATTACGAGAGTCCAGCATTCAATTATTGATGGAGGTCCATCAAGACAAACATCGTCACGGCAGCACATTGTATAAGTTAGTCTTTTTCCGCTCATATTGCTCCCCCACATTGGATATCAATTGTCTTTCACCTCAATGCTTTTAACCACTATTTCATCAACAAAAGACAAACTGAATGCAATATTATTCACGGGACCCATTAGGATCGAATAACCCAAATCAATAGCTGTTCGTGCCGCTGAGCGCTTAAACGCCACAAAGACCAGTTGGCGACTGAGACCGATTCTTACCCCGAAAAGGTTAAAGTGTGCACCCGAAGTATATGCACGCCATATAACCTTCAGGTGCAGAATTTAAAATTACGCGTGAAAGAAACAGGAAATTGAACTGTGACAGAATGAATCGATGGTTCACAAGTGCATACCGTGTAAAAATTAGACAACTTTACAAGTGTCTGTAAACAAGCACTTTTAGCAATTTCAGTAGGCGAGCGTGCCTTTTTTGCAAAGCAGTCAGGCAATGAACATGCTGTTCAGGGTAAGGTTGAAGAGCACCCCTTGTTTGTGTAAAATGTGTAAGGGTCGAGCCTTGATTGTAATTTTTTCCCGTGATTGTGACAGTTGTCGTGTGTTTATATCAATTATTGTATTACACGGCCTTTATCGGGCGCTGACACACGAAAGGCGCAGTACGGTAGCGTTTGAATTGTTTACACTTAGTGATGTTGCTTCCAGTCAGGACAGGAAAAGCACAGAAATGGATGTATTGCTACCAGACAAGACGTAGGATACTGCATCTTTAAAAGGTTGAGAAAGAGTGCTAGATTTCGCCAATCTCTGAAGCGAAATATCCGATAAAGTACTGACGTAAATTGCGGAATTCACTCCTGGCATGCAGAGTGAGCCTAGAATCTTTGCATTTGCTGTAACTTTGGAAAGCTTTGTTTTGTTGATTAGTTCCACAGCCTCGCCGTAATAATGCCTGATTGCATACCACTTTTTGTGCATGAGGAGTATGTTGGTATACTTCCACGCACGGAAATTGGCATGCAATTTTCTAAAACTTTTATATCTTTCGAAATCCTGGTCTCTGGTGATAACGGTACTAAATTACCCAGTATCCTTTTCACAGAGGGACAAAACGCTTTAAAACAAAGCAAGGAACCCGTATTAAATGTTTAGCATTCAGTGTCCTGCAATATATCATCTGATTGAGGCAAGACACACTAACATTTCATGTACATTGTCATACTCCATCTCTGCATCTTTAATCTTTTTCTTACTTCAGAAATATGCAACTTTAATGGCTACTTTTAATCTCCAACACTGGATAGACTATCAGGCATTTATGCTTTACACATAGCTTTGTACACTGTTAAAAAGCTCTGTTGTTTTCCCCCTTGGAGCCATTTTCCCGAGGACTGTCTGTTAAGGTTAGTTGTTTGAGTACTGTGGAATCATTGCTAAAGGACCAGTCAGAATGGGTTGTTACCTTCAACTCTAGTCTCTATATAAGCCCACTCCCGATCCAATTGATCAATCGACAGTGATTTGCAGTCGTTAATGTCATCGGAGGGTTTTTTCAATAGTTTTTTTTACAGTGTCAGACTTTCACGAAATGACTTGGTGGATGGTTTGGAACAGGAACAAACTTAGACAAAAATCTGTCATATTCACACATCGGGCGAACTTGCGGACGGAAGCAGTTGAGGCTGCCGCTCTGTTTGGTAATAATATATCGAGGAAGTGCTTGTAAGTGTTTCTTGTAATCTATACAGCGCCTCCTTATGAGATATTCATAGATGCCTACCATCTGCCATGAGGGTCAGACTTGATCATCTTTTCCACTATAAAGCGTTCATTGCTGCAACTGGATCATAGCACACACAATAATCATTCTTTCTAAACAGTATCATAAACTGTCTGGTCTCTGACAGAAGTAGGTCGCCATATTTTCAGTGCAATATTTTTGTCTGAGAATCTTCTCAACCACTCTGTTGAATACCTGTTTGCCTAGAAACCGCCTAAAAGCACCCATAGACATGTCAAATACATACTGCATTACCACTTGTCCGACATTCCTCCTTAATGTACCTTAGTTTTCAGGACTGTAGATGACCCCTTGTCGAGATTGCAACTTCTGGCCAACAACTTTCCTGGATGCACAAACAACACCAAAGAAAGTTTTTTACTCTGTTTCCGATCAGATAATATAAAAACACATTTTGAATAAGAACTAAAGCAAAAATTTCGTGTCCAAAATCAACAGCTTCTTGCGTGTAGACTGAGTTCTACAGCCCGATCCCCCAAAGGAAAGTTGTTGACTAATTCTAACAAGAGGAAAAGGTTAATAGCTTCCTGAAGACATAGACTACAAATATTCATGTTATCTGTGGTCACGCAAAAGGAAAAAATTATTTTTCTATTCAGCACGTGTCCTTGAATCGAGTTTTGTAGGTTGAGCCATCTATTCCGCTTCCTCCTGTGGTATTTTCACACCCACATCCACCCCCACCCCACCCACACACACACACATACATACATACATACATACATACATACATACATACATACATACATACATACATACACACACACACATACATACATACATACATACATACATACATACATACATATATACATACATACATTCTTTAGCGAGTTACTCAGAAAGCAAGGAACATGATACAAAATGAATCCTGGCCTGAATTCTCCGCAACCAGAACAAGTTACTATTGGTGTGTCCTTATTGGCATTTTGGAATTTCCCTTGGTAACCAATCCACGATTTGACGCTGCGAGTCAACAAGTTTTGAAATAGACCATATGGGTAAAGCCATCCGTTTGCTGTGCTCCAAGCTCCACCATATATGTACGCAGCGCTCTATAAAATGATGTAACAGGTCTACACAGGGCATTTGCCAGGACTCTATTCTTAAATGTTATATGTGTTTTCCCCTAACAGAACAAACACCCAGACCTTTCCATTAAAAAATCTATATACCTTTCACATTAACCAACATATGACTGTCTTCGGCGCCCATTGGACCCCGTCAGCCCACAATGAACGCATGATTCTTGTTGAATGTAAGTCGTATCTGATTCTCTTATTCGATATTTTATTCAAAGGAAACAACAAAAAAAGGGCAACAGATGATATTTAAACTCACAGATTTCGCAGAGAATTCTGAACAGCGATATGCACTGCATGGATGAAATGACCGACATGCAACAGAACATGAAGTCGTTTCTTTCATATTCCGTACTAATCGCAGTGCGAATGTTAATTCAAAATCCACTAATGAACCAGATCCAAACACAGTGAAACAATTGAAAAATGCTCTTTTGCTCAAAGCGTCGGGTTCATCAAGGCGCTAAAGAACCACATTGGCTTAAAAATGAAAACCATGGGCTGCCAAGTGTAACATCATCGATTTCGTGCACGAAATTGTAAAACTTATTGTTTTCGTTGATGGAATCACAACAGGATTCACAAAATTGTGAGAGCAAATATAACAAAATCGAAGTCCCACCAAGAAATTAAACCACTCTTACGACTTTGTGGCAGAAAAGATCACAAAACTGCAAGTACTTCACAAAATCCAACAAGCTTGTTGAATTCTGTGCAGGGAATTGTTATACTTTATCAATTTTTGAGCACAAAATCGAACAATATTATCAATTTCGTGCACAGAAGTGTACACTTTTATCAATCTCGTCCACGAAATTGAAAATTCAGATCTACAGAATTGGTAAATATATCTATTTCGTCCACAACATCGGCGAGTCTATCAATTCTGTCCACAGAATCCGTAAATTTACCAATTTCGTCCACCGAATTGGGTAAGGTTTCGAATTTCCTCCAGAATGTCTTAAAAGCTTTCCCATTTTGTCCACATAATCCATTTGAATAAAATGTTGTGCACAAAATCGAAAAACATGTCATGTATTTCATATATTGTCCAATTTTGTGCAAGAAATTGGAAGAACATTCCACAAAATCCATAGTTTACTCGATTTCGTGCACACCATTGTAAGAGAATAAAAATTTTGTTCACGGAAGTATGAAGATACTACAATTCTGTCGAAAGAATCGTTTAGTTTCTCAATTTCGTACAAGAAATCATAAAAACTGCCTCAGTTTTGTCCACAAAGTTCTAAAACACACGGAAATGCAAAACTTTATAGATTTTGTCCACGAAATTGGTAAAATGTGACGTTTTGAACCTTAGCGTGCCAAGTGTAACAGCTTAGAATTTCGTACCATCAGAGAACCGTGACGACGTTATCAGAAACTAATATAACACATGTCACAATAGGCCTAAAAGAAAAAAAAGGATAGACTAAAAGTAAAAAATGGACGAAAGGAACAACCAACATTCAGAATTTCATTCAATATTGGCCAGTCTACAATGTAACGCTGACAGTCTCCTGTCGCACGGTCAATCCACAGCTTGCTGAATTGTCATGACAGTGCAGTACTAAAATGCGGACCGCGGAGGCTATGCAAAAACTCCAACTGCTGACCCTCGATATCTTCCATACTTTCCTGTATAATTTATAAACCAGCAAAATTTCAGGCCTTAAATATGCCTATTTATCGAGATATTTAAAGTTCCGCAAATTCTAGCTTGTGTCTGTGGGCCAGGCCTATGTGTGGAGTCCTGTAACGCCTACGTGTACGTCTGCTCACCATTGCACTCACATTCACTGGACTGCAGTGCTCAGGCAGCAGCCCGCTTGCCAACGGGAAAAAAAGCTTAGAGCAGACGATCAACAAGTTTTCTTCGACTATCAAACCAGTTTTTATTCCGAATATAGGCTACACTGTGGCAGTTTCTAAATTTGCTGAAAAGTCCATTTATTTGTTTCTCTGAGAGCTACCGGAATAATTTTTCGTCATTTTTCACCTGGCTTTTAAACCTCTGCCTCTTGCTTGTGTGTGTGTGTGTGTGTCTGTGTCTGTGTCTGTGTCTGTGTGTGTTTTGTTCGTCAACACGCTGCATATGTTTATTCTCTACTTTAACTTTGTACCATTGGAAGTTCCTGAAGGGGAAAACGACCGAAAACGCACTTACTACTTGTAAATTTTTACACGTTGTCACCTGAAGCCAGTGTAGGCTGTAGTCTATAGTGTAGGGTAGGTTCACTACAGCATTGATCTCTTCAAGTTGCAGCCCATACACCTGCATATATATATATATATTAATCTTAGCCTAAATATATAGGTCTATATTTTGTCTTTCCTTTTAATTTTTTCTTTAACTTTTAACTTCTCCCCCCCCCCCCCCAAATTTTCTTTCATTGAATTTGAGGGGAGGGGTACGGGTTTTAATTTCTGTGCTGGCGTACTAGGGCATTTTATTTTCCGCACTAACCTACTGCCAGGACCTCCCGACATTGTTATAAACATTCATCTGTAAAGGATTATGGTTAATATCTCATAGGCCTATAGAAATTGCCACTGGGAAAATTTTGTTTGTAGAAATATTGCTGAACGCAACTTGTGGAAAATTGTAAACATTTAAATACGACACAAGCAGTTTTTGAATTAGAAAAAAAATCTGTAAATCGTAACGCTAAAGGCCTAACGATAGTATTATGGTCATTTTCATAATCCCAATTAGGTAAAATTATAATATCAACGTGAATGACTGTGTGAAAGTATGAATGTAAACTCGATGCGTCGTGTCCTGCGCTTTTTATAAAGTGAAAACTTGTCTGCAGTTTACTTTGTATTTGTAAAGTGGTAGAGTAAAATGGAGAGAGGAAATTTTTGGTGTAGACTCCATTATGTCATTTTCATTCTTTTTCTTATAGGATAGCCAAGGATGGCGGACAGGCAGACATCTTAAGGGATTACGCCCAGTGCCCTTTATTACCAATCCCTCATCCTCTGGTTGAAAGAGTGTAGGCCCACTGAAGAAAGAAAGAAAGAAAGAAAGAAAGAAAGAAAGAAAGAAAGAAAGAAAGAAAGAAAGAAAGAAAGAAAGAAAGAAAGAAAGAAAGAAAGAAAGAAAGAAAGAAAGAAAGAAAGAAAGAAAGAAAGAAAGAAAGAAAGAAAGAAAGAAAGAAAGAAAGAAAGAAAGAAAGAAAGAAAGAAAGAAAGAAAGAAAGAAAGAAAGAAAGAAAGAAAGAAAGAAAGAAAAGAAAGGAAATTACGCAAGTTTTTGCGTCTTGGCGAGAAAGCACAAGACGGAGGAATGACCAAAATTAATGCACGCCTTCAGTTCACCAGTCTGAGCTAAATCAACACAATCCTATATTCTTATAACTCCTGGGAGAAACTTCCCTTTTGGGAGCGACTCGACTTTTACTGATTCGGAATTTTATATTGCTGCCATGGAGGTAGAAGGCCTGCTCCGCAGACAAGGGAGAAACAAACAAATGTAGAAATGGGTTTTCCAGCAAATTTGGAAACTTTCAGGTTTTAGGCCTACCTCAATGTATGCTAGACATACACTTAGAAAAGAAAGACAGTCAAATAAACTCACGTTGACGACTTAGCCATCGGCTGTTCCACGATGGTAGGTGGGCCGCGGTGGCCTGTGCAGTCACTAACCTCGAGTCCCGGGTCACTGGGTCAATGGTGAACATGATACCGGACTCCAGGAACAAGCTAGAATTTGCAGAACTTCAAATTTCTTGATAAATAAGCATATTTATGACCTGGAATTTTGCTGGCTTATAAATTATAGGCTGCTTCAAAACATATATAGTGTCGTGCGAACTATACAGTTCGGAGTCTGCGTTTCAGCATGGGCTCCGCGGTCCGCATTCGCGTCCGCGTTTTAGTAATAGGCCTAGTATGCAGGCTTACCGTTACGGCGGCACAGGACTTATTCAAGCTATTGCAAGAAGTGGTGACTGATGCCTTCTACAGGTCATTTTAGGAACTCACGAAAATGACCACGATAACGAATCTGTGGCTTTATACGATTTCATAATTTCGTTTGCAATTCTGTGCACACAATGCCATTCCTTCCAATTTTGTGCAAAATACTGGATAAATCTTACAGGATTTTGTGAAATGAATAAGCCCACTGATACCGCATCCGTCGACAAAAGTGATAGGATGATTTGAATTTCGTGATAATAATTTTGACAAAGTTGAAAGGTTACTCCATTTCGTGGACGAAATAGCAAACTTGCAAAACAAAAGGGAAAACCTTATTCCATTTTGTGGACGAAATTCAAAACTATGCGCACAGAAATGAAACAACAGGCTTTAATGACTTGTGTGAAACTGATTGGATTTCGTGATTTTCTTTTCCAATTTCGTCCACAGATTCGTGTAAAGCTTACAATTTCGTGAAAACTTGTTCAGTTCTGTGAATTATATATTAGAATTTCCTGAACAAAACTGATAAATTGATAGACAATTTTGTTGACAGAATCCTTTTTTTTTTTAATTTTGTGAACAAAATCGGTAGGCTTATTCGATTTCGTGGATGTAAGTGATAAACTTATGGATTCTGTGGACGTAATTGATAAACTTATGGATTCTGTGAACAAAATTGATATACTTAACAGTTCTGTGAACGTAATTGTTAGAGTTTACGGATTTCATCCACGAAGTGGATTAAAATAACCACAACATTGATGTTACACTTGTAACCACATAGAAAACCTTGCGGGTAAAAGGTACAAACCGCGATGCAAAGCTAGGCTATACGACGCTGAATACGTGGTTTGAAAATATTTCATCAAGTCATGTCAGGTTAAGAACGTCCAAATTTTCCTAACTAGGCCTAAAATTGATCATTTCAACTTACCTAAAATGATACAAAATGTCAAATATAAAAACTCATTGACAATATGTAGTAAATTTCGTCCGATTTTTTCTTCCATCTAATAATCTACCAAGTGAAATAACGGGGCTATGTCCTGCCCTAGCCCTTCTGTAAAAATAAATCAAATGCTGATTGGGCTGTCTGTCCAGCATAAGAGAAGTTGCTTAATGTAGGCCTAAATATGTACATGGATTTCATGAAGCCATGTTTCATTCCTGGTATTGCAACTCTATCCCACAATATCCTTGCTGTGTATGCTCTGTTGAAACTGTTCAGTGCTGTCACTTTTATCATTCCCTTTGTACGATTAACTTTCTATTTATTCTCTACCTGATACCTAAACATGCTTTTACCCGCAGCTTTTATCTCAACGCCTAGGTATTCATATTCATCGACCTCCCCAATTTCGATCAACTGTTCTCTACTTTCTGGGAATTGGAATTGGAATTGGAATTGTCCAATTTTCCTTTTTTTTTTATTCCCATCTGGTTTCTTCCCAAGAGTCACGACTTTACTCTTATCAATTTTATACTTCCACTTATTCCAATATTCCCATGCTATGTTCAGCATATTTTCTTGTTCTTTATGTGACTCTGCCATGAGTACAATTTCATCTGCAAAAAACCTGAATTTTTCAGATCACCAACCTTTATTCCCCTATCACTCTCCACTAACTTATCCCCCAACTCCTCAATATACAGAGCCAACAAAATCGGGGACAGCAAACATCCCTGCTTCAGGCCTATATCTGTATCCATTCTCTACTTTTGCCTTTCCAAATGGACGTGTACAATCTTCATCTTCATACAACCCTTTCAGAATTTCTAGAAAATTTCCACCAAATCCTAGTCCACTTAGTTTTTCAATTAGGGCATGTCTCCATACCCTGTCATAAGCTTTCCTCACATCTAAGAAACCCATGAAGACTTTCTTCTGCTTTTGTCTTGCCAATTCTAACATCTTGGTCAATGTGAAAATGAGGTCACCTACCCTTCAACCTGGTCTGAATCCATTCTGAATTTACTCCAGAACACTAAGCCTTCCAGCTATTCTACTAAATCTCCAGTACATTACCCTGCTGAATATTCTTCCCACATTTGACGCGATGGCGATGACCTTACACTGGTCCAATTGGCCTCCTGGGCCGTCCTTTGGAATATATAAAATCCTGAGTCTATTTCATTCCATTCCTACTTGTGTTTTCTCAATAGCCCTATTGAAAAGCAACTGTAAACTATCTTCAATTTCCTGTAGCCCTCTCTTTATGAATTCCGTCAGAGTGTCATCTGGTCCTAGAGCTTTGCATAATCGCATCTGCTCAACTGCTTAATAAATTGAACTTCTGTATTTCTGATTCTGCAACACACCTCTGGAACCCCTTGATCCTGCGTGTACTCTGCTTGACTCCCTGGTACTATTTTCTGACCCCACTGTAGATTATTAACTTCTTCCCAATGCTTCCTCAAAGCTTCCTGTATTTCTTCCTTGTCATCTGTCCGTTTCCCTCCGTGTGTGATTTCCTGTACTTTGTTCTGTTTTTATAGATAAACCTGTTTCCAAAATATGACTGACCCTTCTCCCCCACTCTCCATTATTTTCCTTGTCATTTGTTCGTCATTATATGCACTCCTTTCTGCTTTTGTCTCTGCTACATTCCTTCTACGTTCCATATGCTGTGGAGTTTTATCTATATCAGCTACCTGTTTTTTCCTGACTAATCTTCATGCTCTATTTGTGTCCTCTTTATTTTTACAACTCCTTTCAACTTGGGTCTATTACATGCCCTAGATTTTCAACCGGGACTCTCTTTCTACCTACCTTTTCCGGTGCTACCTTCAGATCCCCATTAATTTTCTGTACTCCTTCATTCTCCCATATATTTCTTCACTCCTGCAATCAAACTTTTAGACTTTCTTGATACCCTGCCCCGTCTGTTTCCTCCTTTATATTCTACACCCATTTAGTCCCCCTCCCCCCCCCCACACACACACACTTCTTGTTTCACACTGCATGTGAATCATGACTAATCCAGTTATGGTCACTGCCTATAGCTAATCTACCTTCCTCATCTATTTTACATCTTTGTGTCACTTTAAAGACTTCACTGTCCACTAAAATATAATTGACTATTGTCCGCCTTTCACCAAAAGCCAATGTCCACTTTCCTTAGCATTGTACATCCCTACTATCTATCCTCAAACTTCCCTTGCGACGTTCAGTAACCTGGTTCCATTTCCGTTGCTTCTGCTATCCCCTCCCTCAATTCCACCCATTCCATTTCCTATGTCCCCAGTTATCATAATCTTGTAGCCCTGCTGCTTAATGTCACTGATCATCATTCTCATCTTATCATATATCTGGTCATTCCATTTATTGGGAAACACTCACGACCCACATATGCCACACTTACTACTACCCTATTTCCATTTGACTCTATTCCTATCCACTGCATTTCATGTTTCACCTTGCTGCCCTCTTGCCATGAGTCTTGCCATATCTCGTGCCACTTTCCCCCTTCTTTATCAAGAACCCAACTCCTCCTCCTTTACTTTGTCCACCTTCTCTCCCTCTACCAATAAGCTCATACCCTGCTGGGCATGTTACTATACTAATCACTTCCTTTCTGATATGCGTTTCTGCTAGGGCTACAATGTCCATCCGCTCACTCTCCGTTACATCTCCTATCTCTGCCACCTTGTCCCCATATCCCCTGCAGTTTACATATCCTATTTTCATGGTCTTCTTTTTCCTATTACTTAACATCCTAGCATTTTCTCTGTGCCTACTTCTACCACTCTGCCCTAGAGACTGCCTGGTAGATGCCAGGATTTCTAGTTTCCCTGCTTCTGCACCCACTCAATCTATGCCTGGCCTAAACTATCTCATCCTATCTGATTGGGGTGCAGACCATCCCGGGCAAACAATACTTCCAACCAACAAACTCCTCCCATATCTCCCTGAAAGCTATACCCTTCTCCCTACACATCCTACCCAGGTGCCTATTTATCCCACAAATCTTGCTAGCCTCTCAACTACTCATCATAAACCTTGGCAGGATCCCCATTACTAATGCCTCCCAATCCATCTGCCCTATTAGGTCTAAGAGCCCCCCTATACCTTCCCAAAACTGTCTCAGTTCCCCCGTCCCTGTCTAACAGGTCATTAGTCCCAGCCTGAGCTATGACCTTCAGGCAATCCCCACTCCCTTTATTATCCCTTCTAAACGTTCCTCTACATCCCTGGTCTTTGCCTCTGGCGAACACACCCTCACCCTGTTCTTCCTGCAAAAGGTTCCAGATATAAACCTAACAATGGTACTCCCCATCACAACTGCCTGCTTAATTCTATCCCTCTCTCCTCCCTCTTCCCTCCTGGCCTGCATCTCCTCCCGCGTTGTCACCTCTAGCACCTGTCTCTCCTCCTCTCTTCCCTCCTGTCTACTGTTTCCTGCCTCCTCCTGCCATCCCACTTATCAACTGTCTCCCCATTCCCTGTTCTGCCCTCTACCACCATCCTGTCCGCCAACCGTGCTAACCCCCCCCCCCCCCCGCAGCCCTGCTACTATCTCTGGCCTCCTCTAATTCTAACTTGAAGGCTGCTATCTGGACTTGTAAAGTCTCAGTCCTCCGACGTCTTTCATGCCTGTGCCTAAAACTCTCCTCCTTTGCCTCCTCAAAGGTACAGGACAGCCCAGTACAGATAAATTCCTCCCACATACATCACCCCTCTTACAGTATATATCCCTTTCATTCTGCCCCCCTCTCCCTGCCCCCTTCCTCTGACTCTGTGCCTTAAATTTCCACTCGTCTCCTGTCCCATCCTCTGGCTCTGCTCTACTCTCATCCTGCTCCCAGATTTGTTCCCATCTACCTCAGCCTGTAAATCCTCCGCCTGCTTTCCCCTCTAGCACACCTCCCTCTTGCTACCTTCACTCGTCCTGCACCCCCTCCCCCCCCCCCCTCCAACAAACACAATCTGTGGCACACTACGACCCGGCATACTAAATAATTTCACTGTTTATTTTGTTACTCGCTAATATAATTCAAAATGGTGGCTCCCACGCTCACTGACCTATTTCCGCTCGCTCAAACTTTCTGATCCAAAATTACTAAAAATAGCTCGAATTTACCACTAGAACTTTCCCGGTGTTATCTCTATATATTCATAAAACAAATCCCGTTCTAATTTGGTCAAACTCTGTCTAAAACTGCCAAAATTCCGCTAAATTTACACCAGTTTCAAAACCAAACCTTGTCTTGCTAAATCTCGTCTCGCCAATAAAATCATAAGACATAGCTTTATTACCGTCCTAAGGGTCCCATTATGGGATAAATTTTCTGATAGCATAAAGTTGTATTGCTTTTCGAAAACATAAGTTGTTTTCCGTGTATGCTGTGCAAGGACACAATTTCAAAGGACATGGACCTGTCGCCAAGATCTCACTCTGTTAACAACAGCAAAGTGCATTCGAATGACCTCCCTTTTGTCTTGAGCTACTTGAAAGATTAAAACTTTTGTACCACGCACAACCGTGATTTTTCAGCTATGCTGTTTCCCCAGCCCAAGTTAACCCCCCCCCCCCGAAAAGTTGAAATAAAAAATGCTGTATTTGTATTGACTGCAATGCAAAACACCGGGGGCAAAATAACGGAACACCTTGGCTACCTTTATATTAACTTACAACTCGTTGGTACGGCATGATTGTCTCATCTTCTGCCGCAATTGTTCTGTCTATAAATTAAATCTTGTTCATCTTCCACAGAAAATATGAAGGATAAAAATTTAGATTGCCATTATCATTATCATGCTCACTATCACTGCGGAAATGTACCCGTCTTGCCATGTTTAGCACTAATGCAGTTTTGTGGGCTATCGCACTCTGGCTCAGAGAAAGTGTGCGTTTCGGACATCAGCATCAATTTTCCGCCAGTGACCACGATCTGGGGGAAAGCCCGCGCGTTTGGCTTGCCACGGAGGCTCATTTTAAATGCCTCGAAATATTAATTTTTAATTATGATATTTGTGAAATTTGAACCCAAACTTTATGAAAAGTAAGACCCCATCAATCAATAGAACCTTTAAATTTACAGAAATAAGAGGACCAATTTGTAAAAGCATATTTATTCAGTGTCCACTCTGTTGGCAAACTTGTGGTTGAAAAACAAAATTTTTACAAAATTAGGAAAATGGCCATTTGTAATAAGGTATTTTGAACAGTTATTGTGCCTGCAGGCTTCATGACACAGTTAAAACCCGTACATTGCCAAAAGTCCCCTCTTTTTTCTTCAAATTTGTTATCAGCCTAAGGGTAACAGAATAGGCATGTGGTAACAGGGAGGATCTTGCTTTATTCAGTAATATTTTTCACATCTCGGGGCACGTCAATTGGGATATAATTTTATATGCAGTCCAAGTCACTCATAAGATATATTTGGGTGATACAATTTCTCAGATAAGTTCTAGTGAAATGGTCATTTGAAATAGAGATACAATTTCTCAGATAAATTCTTGTGAAATGGTCATTTGAAATGGAGAGCAGCTAACATACTCCTTAATCGTATTGTCAACTCTAATACTAAACGTGGTGAATGTTCCATGCTGTACCAACATGACAGTAAATTGTTCAAAATGTTTTGAAAGCATGTGCACTGACATATTTCTATTTTAGGATAATGTTGATGTCAAATTATTCACATAAAGTTTTATTTCTCCATGCCCATTTGATTATTGTTTGCTTTGATGACATGGTTTGGCTGTCGGACTGATTTTAGTGCAATCATGTTAAATACCTTACTCCCTAAATTTCTGATATTGTCATACCCGAGTAGGCCTACATGTCTTCCCACAAAAAGCGCCATGATACAGTTACGTTTATTTCAGCCTACATTATATAATTGTTGACTCCGGTCCTTGGATGGACGAATAAATTGGTAAGGTGTAGTAAAATACATTTCACGATTTTTTTACGTAAATTATGGAAACACTTTCTGCATTGAAAGGCAGACACTAAAACAACTCAAGCTACAGAAAACCCCTGGCAATGCCAGGGACGTGTACAGGAAAACCGTACATGTTACTGGTAATATATAACTCGTCTGGCCAGATTTTTTATCTACGCTATTTTAATCCAAAATCGGGTGCCTGGATTGGTAATAGTAGGCTATTTTAGAACCAAATATTAAAGCGAAAAGAACTGACAAAAACCGAGAACCAAATAACGCCCCAGCTGTGATGGGTTCCATGCAATTGCTCAGCTTCTGTTGGGCCCCTAGGCGCATCGACAAGATCCGAGTATTCAAGTTTCATGCACGTGGGATATTATGACAGTTGTTGAACGTTCTATCAAAATAGTAGACCATCATTTATCAATGCATTGTCATCTGTATAGCCATATATATAAAATAATGTTACGGCACTTTGTGCCCAACCACCCAGGGCGTATAGGATTTCACGTAGCCCTACTAGTCGGCGTACTTGACATTTTTATTCACCGTACTTAAGTTGCCGTGGGCCTGCCATCGAGCTCACTTGACCCGCCATTGTAGATCTGTTTTGCTTTCTGCGGTCAATTACTGTATAGGCCTAGGTCTTAACTAAATTTCACCAGATTATCAACTAGGCCTATGTCTTCTTCATACCTGAATGCACAATTGGTTGTGATATTTTCATTATCGACAAAATCGGGGAATGATTCTTAAGTGACCCTATGTTGGCAACATCAATCTTCAAGGCTCAAGTGGTTCCCGCATGATCTCATTCATCATGGCTGAGCCTGAAGGCCAGCATTGCTTCGACCATCTACAACTACTGTACTAACCCAGCATTACATGTCACTAAAACTAAAATTTTTTAACGTTAAAAAACTTCACTGCATCTACTAAAATTCCTTATGACGTCGTTGGAAAGTATATCTGTTGGAAATTTATTCCTTGAAAATCAATGGCTGGTGAGTCTCCGACGAAAGAAAGAAAGAAGAAAGAAAGAAAGAAAGAAAGAAAGAAAGAAAGAAAGAAAGAAAGAAAGAAAGAAAGAAAGAAAGAAAGAAAGAAAGAAAGAATTCTTGGAAAAATAAAATGTCTGGGTTCGCACCCAGAGATGACAAAATACTACATACTAACGAAATAAACAAAACATAATTTGTGATATTAACACATGTATTATTACTCATAAGTAACTGTGTGATCCATTTATCATCAAGTAGCAAATTGCTCCCAAGAGGTATATCTAGATAACATTCAGGTTAGTTGTATACAAATCTATTTCAAACGATTATACTTAGAATGCTTTTACGTGTAAAACATCTTTCTAGCTCTTTCTTGGTGATCTGTAGAATTAAATACTTGCTTTACTAAATACTTCAACCATGTGTTTTTACAGGAAGCTATTTTAATGGATTAAACTTAGCAGGCCTGAGATTGACAACATTGGAGGCATAGAGCGCTGGGGATGGCGCCCTTTTGCTCGCTACCTCTGGGCTCTTTGCCCCAATGTGACATCCTATCTTTTATCATTACGTGTAAAAGCAGCGAGTGTCGACCCAGCATTGATGTGTCTGATCAATACATTAGATATATGACTGTTTTTCATAATGCACTTGGGACAAAATCCACTGATACTAGTAAAATGCATGGCGAGAACACAGGTCATGGAAAATATGTATGGTACCAAAGTACTCAGAGAGACGTATGACAGCCCCCTGATGACGGAAGGTTCAAGCAAAAGAGATAGTTCCCGGGTTCTAGGGGGCGCTGGTGTAAAATCGTTGCATTCTCTAGCTGTAATAATGGGAAAAAATCGATGGCACTCTTTGGTGGCTTGGAGCACTTTGTCCCTTGTTATCCCCCGCCCACATGGTAGTTCAGATGATGTAGTCATGGGCACTGCTGCCCGTGCAATTCTGTCTCGGCTATTCCTTGAAAACTATTATACCTCACCATCTGAATTTTTTATGACAGATATGCTTTACATAAAAGGAGTGCCTCTTGATAACTTTGTGCGGTAGCTCATACTGCTTCCCTATTTAATTAGCAACGCTTGTCAAGAACACTCAGGTATTTTTCGGGTGTAGTTTCACGGAAAGCATGCAGTTAGTCATCTAAATTTTTCATGGCTGGTAACTCTTGCACGAAAGATATGTTATAGAACTGATTTACGTGGCTTATTATCCCCATAAGTTCATCAATTAGTAAAGCTCTGAACCTTTCAGATCTGTCTCTCACAAAGTTCATCACTTGGGCATCTGAAATTTAGTGACTGATGCCTGTCGTATGAAGTATCTTGCATTCTTCATTACCAAATTTGCCAATTTGGTGAAAAATTATTTCTTGGAATATACCTGCTGGCTGTCTGAATTCTCTATAACATCTGGACCTCATATTCATGAGAGGTGTGTAACACCATTATTTTATACACCAAGTGATCCTCCTTCATTTATTGCGTAGCAAAGTTCATTGAGCACCTGTGGACCTTGTTTCTGCTTCTGTTTCCCGGCCCTACAGCAGGAAGACCTTGCATACCAGTTGCACATTGGCATGGTTGTACTCGACTTATTGTCCTACAGCTGAGCGGCTTCAGAGACAATCACCCTTTGAAGCTTTTGTGTGGGGATGCAGTTAGCGTCTGTGGCAACTTGTTATATTTAGTTTTCTGTTATCTTGCTGCATGAATATATCAATTTTTAACATTTTTAATGGATTTGGCCTGAATGTGTGTACATATTCTATGGCTTAAACGATTTTTTATCCTCCCTAAAATTATCTCCCCTGCTTACGTTGAAACGGTAACAGCAAACTTAACATCCAAAAGAACCGAATTGAGCGCCATCACTGTAGAAAACACCGGTGCTTTTTATTTTTCCCACGTAACTGACATTTCGTCTTGTGGACAGTGGAACTGATATAGGAATACGAAATGGCTGTACGTGCTGTTGCCCTGGTTATCGGCCTCATCACACGGAGGAAGCGCTTGTCCCACTGATATGTTCATCCCAACAGTCAATATCTGCCAGCACAGGTCCATCAGCCCCTGACAACATACGGAAACATGACATCGCTTGTACATGCGTGTAAACAGGCTTAACCCATATATGGCTGAAACCGCACTTTTTGCTTGTCATCTGCTAACAGTTCCTCTGCGTTCTTCAAGAAAACTCTGGTAAATTCATTAGGATATTCAGATGGAATTTGCATCATTTATTAAGTGTACCCGAGACGGTCAATAAGTTGATTCTGGAGTTTTGGACGTAATATGACTGAAACACTAAGAAAGGAAAGCCGATGAGTCGTGCTTTTCAATAGGGTAAGAGTTAAAATGTTTGACCTGTAAAATGGTTTTAGGTCAATTTTAGAAGAAAGAATTAAATATTTCACTTACTTTGGGTACTTTTAGCACAGATTTATGATTTCTTTAATTGAAATATTTCAATAGCTTCACTATCCAATTTCCATGGGTTCAACCATGCGTCTTCATATTTTTCAGCTGTAAAGTTGTTTATATGGACTGTGTAGTTATAGTCTAAGCTGAAAACTAGACGACATTCATCTTGTCACAAAATGCACAATACGGGGAGTTATTCACATTGTGCAGGCAGTTTGCGTCAGGACCCAAAAATATATTTTGAAATAAGATCCATAAAGAAAAACATGGTAGCATATTCAAAAGAAAGTACTGATATTACACTCGCCCCAAATCGTCTTGGTCATTGGCACAATCATTTTGTGCAGTTATTGATTTGGAGTAATAGTCACAGTATTTGTTTCAAATGCCATCTTATCATAGCCCTGCATTACATTTGGCAAAGTATAAAATCATCAAAGGAGGAGGAGGAGGAGGAGGAGGAGGAGGAGGAGGAGGAGGAGGAGGAGGAGGAGATGATGATGATGATGATGATGATGATGATGATGATGATGATGATGATGATGATGATGATGATGATGATGATGATGATGATGATGATGATGATGATGATGATCATGTCCACGTCCGTCTTCAGGCCTTCTAATTTTGACACTTCCTGCCTGGAATGAAGACTGGGTTAAAACGAAGTCAATAGGATTCTTTTGAGGGGGGTAGGGCATGTTATTTGGATAGGTCTCATCAACAAACTTGGGAATGTTATCGTCATGGATCTAATCTACAAACTTGAGAATGTTATCCCCATAGGTGGCATCTATAATTCTTATTCGTGTTGTTTTTTACTGTTAAAATTAGTCAAAAAAGGAAACAGACGACATTTGACTACTAGCCTAGTTTGGCCGGTTTCAGGAGGAAAGAGTTAAATGGAATTTTTAGTAGCATAATGGTAATATCCTGAACCAAAAGCCTCTCTGCTGTGGTTTTGTAGATGTGCATGCTCACGTTCTGAAACAGAAATCAGCATAGATTCTTAATTTTCAAGGCATGTTGTGCTTGGAAGCAGAACTGCAATGTTCTGAAGGACTCGTTCACAATACATCTGAAGCGGACGCGCGTTTCCACACAGGAGTATAACATTAAGAATTGTCGATCAAATAATGTATTACGTGATAGTGCGTTCATAGAAAATATGTCACGGTATCAGAAATAAAGTTTATTGACATGCATAGTGCACATCATAAATTATTTGGAGAAAGAGGTCCAATGACTTTTGACACGAGTTTCCGTTTTGCCATTCCAACATTTTTTTAACGAGCGTTTAAAAAACGTTCGATTTTTTTTATTTCTGTCAGGACATTTTAACATAGTTTTTTTTTCTTTTGTACAAGAACGGAAAATTTTGTCCTACTTGTATTACCACCGTACGATAATTCTGAAGGATGATTCATTCCTAATTATCATTTTTTTTTATTTACACTATGATGACAAAATTAAAGAGCTGTGTATTTGAAAACTGTTCCATAACTGCTGAACTGCACATAATGTCTTGTATTCCCTGTGAAAGACCACCTCCCTATCAACACTTATTTTTCAAGTCCCATGGTGGCCTTATTAAGGATTCTGCCGCTGTTGAAACAATGTAAAATTTTATGACCATACTCAAACAGTTCAATTCATATCACCCCTATGCTTACGCCAATACGTGCTATGGTGTATGTCGTATTTTTCAGCTAGGCTTATGCAGACCACCGCATATTTCTTGTGCAATTGATGGTTATGTATACGTACATTGAATACAAGACTGCTTGTGTCTCTCCACAGAAACAGGTAAACATGACATTCAAAATAAAAATAAATCACACATTCACAAGTCTTTGTCAGTTTTCATTTATAAAGCGGGACTTGCATATTAATTTCCTGTTGAAATCTCTAACCATATCGCTAGGCAACTGTGACCTTCAGTCGCCTGATATAGACATACTGGTGGAAAGCTAACGGTGTCACTGAAATTGATGGCAATAGAGATTACTTATTCTAAACATATATTAAGATACATTTATATTTATTGTATTTATAATACACCACTTTGTGTTGAAATGTACTAAGAAAATAGAAGTGAAAAATATTGAGACATGTTTTTTTGAAATGTAAATTTTGTTTTAGACCTTTTATAATAGCAGTTTATAGTCTGTGCACCATATCACCATATTTATTGCTGCGCCAAAGTTGAAGCTTCAACTCCTTGCCACGGTTCTATCAATGCATTTCAGGCTCTGTGATTTCCATAATTGTACTATTTGTCCCACTTCTTCAATGACTGTATGCTATCATTTTGCAACAGCAATTTGAATTTAAAGTTGATTTGCCATCTATCATAAAATTGATTCGATGCTGAGAAAAGGTAATTTAGAGTTGCTCTCAACCAACATAAAATCAAGCGAAAATTGACAGATCGATCGTAATTCAACTCTTTTCTGGTTAGAATACGACTGAGTCAATAGCTTTCTTTGCGCAGAATGCGTGCTTTGCCACCAACCCACACCAAGAAAAAGCATTTATCTGGGGCGCGCCCTATTGATATATCTTGTTTACGATTCTCAGCAAAGTGCTTTCTACAAACATGCAATTCAAGTAAAAAACATCAAAGCAAACGTCACTTTACACCCGGGCGCTTTGGGGGCTTTCTTGGACGTTTTGGGCGAGAAAATGGTATATCAGTATAAGAACGAAATTATATCACAAAAAAGCATCGAAGTAGTCTCAAATGCCAAAGTACTCAACTCTCACTATTAAAATGCTTCAAGTTACCCGTAAGATAAACATGAGATTTCCAGGAGTCTTAAATCCTTCAGAGCAATGCCATGAATACATGTACTCACCCACCCCTCCCTGTGTACTGCGTTTTTACGTGATGCTGTTCGTCTTAGCGGGCTATTTTCCGATAAACAAATTTTATCGATCGCTCGTTAAAGCTTAAGTTCCAATTACTTGTTACAAAGGATTTGCGCCCCGCAACCAAACTAACTTCGTTTCTGTTTCACCTTTATGCTCTCCTGTCGGTCAATCAAAGTTTCCAGACAACCCTGGCAAACATGATGTGGTTGAGAGGCTTCTACCTTCTATTGATCTCCGACATACTCGGTCACTTCAGAAAATGTATCTACATGTATTTATGGAAGCACAACATCATCGACGGTTTTTTTTTCGGGGGTATGTGTGTTTTGGGGTTTTTTGTGTTCATTTTTGTTAATATGCAATGGTTATTGTACCTTTAGCCTAAAATACAAATCAACAATTTTGCTGACATTTTCATTTGTTGCAAGTCGTCACTTCAGCAAAATGTTTCACTGTCAGTGGGCAATCTGCATTACAAAGATCTCTGGTCCAGTTACAATACACCAGATCATCAAGACATATCGCAAACTACAATTTATGGGACGGAATGACACAGAACGACACACTCTATGTGATGCAATGACACAGAGTGATACACTCTATGTGATGCATTGACACTTAACGACACACTTTATGTAATGCAATGACACAGAATGACACACTTTTTGTGATGCAATAACACAGAATGACACACTTTATGTGACAGAATAACACAGAATGACGTACTCATTTGTGAACCTCTTCTTTAGGATTTTCGGATTTTGTGTTTGTGTGTGTCTTGGTCTTGGTAAAATTCTGCCTGTGTGCCAACACAGACATTCTGTTTTTGCTGTGTTTATTTCTTTCTTCTTCTGAGTCTTCTTTTCCTTTACCAGGAAGATTGTCCAACAATTGTCTCGGACACTATTACACTTAGAAACTCCAAACTTTGTATGACTATCGATCCGCACATAAAGTCGTGCTTTTTACAAAGACGGTGGAGTACATTTAAATTTACGCAAATTGAGGGGATTTGAAATTCTAAACCTTGAACATCTTCAAAACTATTAAAGGTAGAGTTGCCACTATAATCTATATTTATAAGTTTGTGATGTATAAGCATGCAATGAACCACAAATTGAAGTTAGAGAATTTTACTTTATGCTAATTAGGGGCACTTGGACAGATTAAACGTTGAATATCTTCGAAGCTATTACAGGTAGAGATGTCATTCGAACTTCGATTTGTAGGTTTGTACTGTAGGGGCATCCAATGAACCACATACAAAAGCTGTAGAATTTAAATTTTTGCCAATTGGAAATACTTCAAAAGAATAAATGTTGAACATCTTCAAAAATGTTATGGGTAGAGATGCCATTCAAACGTCTATATGTATGTTTGTGATGTAGTCACATCCAATGAAACACAAACAAAAGTTGCAGAAATTCAGTTTATGCTGATTAAGGGCACTTGAAAGGTTTAAATGTTGAATACCGTCAAAACAGTTTTAAATAGAGATGCCATTCAAACTTTTATTTGTAGGTTTGTCCTGTAGGTGTATGCAATGAACCCCAAATGAAAGTGGCAGGATTTAACTTTATAAAAAATTTGTAGGCACACAGACCGATTCGCCTTGTAGCAAATCCTCTTTCGAGCTCTTCTTTATCTTTATTAGTATTGATATTTTTGTCAAAAGTTTGAAGAGTGATTCCCGGAGCACTGTAAGAATCGAATGCATGTAATCCTGCCATTTGGCATTGCTACACAGAGTGGGCAAAATTCCTTCCGGTCATATTTTTTTCGAATTATTACAAGATCAGATGAAAATAGATACAATTTCTGGCCGATTCTTCTCAATCTAACTATTAATTGACCATTGAACGTCAAATTAACTGTGCACAAAGCATTGAGCCATCAGCTTCATGGCAACTAAAAAGATGCTGGTTTTTTTTATTTATTATCATCTTTGTCTTTCCGTATATAATGTTGCGTAACGTAAACCCCTCTCCTTTAAACTGGTCAAAACTGGCTGGAGGTAAACTGTCGTCTGCTTCAATGATTTTTCAGTAATCTTAGTATGCTTGATTTTTGTTTTATTATTATTCTTTTTTTAATGAATCAATTGTAGACGAGTCCTATCGGAATGGTATGCTCCAGCTCAACAGCTTGACATTAGCACCCAACCCGCTCCTAGCACCTCCAGGAAAGCGCTGGCAGAGTTTGAATTCCACGAGAAAGCGTTAATTTAGTGCGGTGGGACGCTATGATACCAGCCCCATCCACGAAGTGCCATGTCAATGCCTTACACAATGTTTTCATGCCAAGAGTTTCTGATTTGGTTGCAATGAGAATGGTGGTTGATTTTTATTTCGTAAGACTTAAAAGTATCAGTCTGCCTTACCGTGGGAAATGTAATGGTCTATCGAAGTATGGAGCTAGAAGGAATGGTGGTTCTCTCCTCCCTTTAAGCCTCCGTGATCATAGTTGACAGTGCCGATGTCTTTCCTTGTCGGGGGTTGGGTGCAATGAGTCATAAGAAATGTTATGGTAATATATTTCGAGGAAATGTATTCATGGACGCCTGAAAATATTTGTTCGTATTAACCAATAGTGTTTTTCCACTGCTATTCTGGGAAACATCATACTTATCCTGTATTCTGATACGCTGCAGATATAAATCACTCATTCCGGGTGACTTTGGAAGAACTTGTAGCAAGGGTGCCATTCTGGAGCTGCACGGTGGATGGAACAGCTTGACGAAACACATGTCCTCGGAAAATGTACAATAGCAGTGCCACGCCATAGAGCTGAGGAGGATCACTGCCATTAATCTGCATGCTTCTTGTTGCAAATTTGACGTGTGCGTAATATCCCCACAAAAACCTTGTATTTTATGAAAGAAAGTTCGGACTACAACTCCCAAGACTTTTGCAGATTTTTTTCCATAATATATAATGCAGGGTTTAGCTAGAAAGCATAGATTTTACACTCATACTTGAACAAGAAAAAGTACATAATTCGTTTTTGACACCAATGCTACCAACTCATCCTGAAGTGGCCCACTTCAAATCCATGACGGACTTTCTTGCCACCAAACCTATTAAGATGATAGTTCAGTCAATCATACGAATCTGCGTATTATGCTCTTCTCTTATTGGTTAATCATAAATGCGTCAATTCATTGCTAGTTTGGCATGATCAGACGTTTTGTCACGTGCGTCAGAAGCAAAACGGCTTTCAATCAAGCGTGACCTGCACAATGCACGCCTGAAACACAGGACACGTTATCATTAGGAGAACCAGGTGATTCTGCTGGCCACGTTTCACATTTCCATTTTGAATATTATGGGGAGAAATTGAAGCACCAATGACACCGGGACCAACAATCAACATGGATTTGCCTGTCCCTGCACAACTGATAGGTAACAACTGCGACTAAAACAGCATTATTACCACACAGTATTTATTTTTTTTAAATCCCGGGGCTTCGTGTGTGAGTTTGCAGTTCCACATGACAACAGGTTTGATTAACCTGTCACACCAGCTAGAACTGGAACAAAAAAAATAATTAGAGTGTTCCAATACAATCAACAGATGGACCATACGAGAGGACAAAATACCCTAGACAAATCAGTGCACTGCACCGCCACCTACGAGAAAATGTGAAGCCTGTTCTAAATTTCTTCAACAAAGAAGATTCAACATCCGTTGCTTCCCCCAGGGCCCTCAATCAGAGAATGGTACTGTTGACTAGAATAAATGGGTACAGGAGTGCACAAAAAATCAGGTTTCCTGTTTTGCCTGAAAGAGCTTATTTTCTGGGATAATTACATTTTCCCTTGACACTGCAGAGGGTCGAAGTAAGCCATTTCCCTTTACATCGACAAACCCTTTGGATTTCGTTCTATAAGTGGCCATAGAAATTGTATGGCCGAAATGTTTAGTTTTGCTGTTTGAACTTTTATTTCTGTAATATCAGTCCTCCGGCATATATCACAATGAAAATACATCATGCTCACAGGCGATATAGCTATAAAGAATGTACGAATATACAGTTAATTTACAGTGAATCTGAAGCATGTAACATAAAGCCTCCATGTATATACACAGATAGGTTTACAATTATCTGCTTGTCATAGGTGTACATTATTCTCTTAAATTTGAAAACATTTGCTGTCATATTCAGATTCTGTGGGGAATATTTTTCCTAAGAGTTGTATACATTGAACAAATAAGCAGAAGGTGAAATTCATCCTCCAATGATCTAGTATTAATAGTGTTGAACCAATGTTGGTAATATCTGATTTTTCCACCCATGTTTTTATGCCTTCTTGTCGCAATATGTAAATCATGACAAGATAAGCGAAATCTTGCAAAAGCATTCTTCCATTCAAAACACTTCACATTAGTTATGTAACGTTCTGCATCTAACGATGTCTTATATTCACAATAACTGTAGAAATTGCTATTCTGGGTGATACCATCTCCCCACTGCTGTGAAGTTTAGTACTGCTGTTGAACGACGTACGAATTTGAAATATGTTATACTTAAATGTTTAGCGCAAATGGTATCATTTCATTGTTGTTTTGCTTTGCGTGATACACTGTAGAAGTGTTCTTTGACTGTTTGAATTACAGGGGCAACCAGCAGAATGGTTGTCTTCATATCTGGTAAATACGAACCCATCGATACGGACCACCAAAGTCACTGTCTACCGAATATGCTGATCAGACTAACTCTGATGCTCCTATGGTTTAAATTGACGCTTGGATTAAAGCTAATCCCCAAGAAATCGTAGAATCTCCTGGTTGCGCTTGGTTTAATGCTTATAATCAACAAACGCAACCGAAACTCGTGATTCCATTCTACACTACTAAGTAGTCCAACAACTGAAAGGCTGTATAGGGGTTCACGACCGGACCCTTCCACGCTTCCATTGAGGTGACACAAGCGAAACCAGAAGCTTGCGATCAGTACTATGGAAAAAGGTTTTTTTTTTTTTTTTTTTTTGGAGGGGGTAGATTTTTCCACTGGATGATAGTGTAGAACAAGAGAGTTTACGTAAAATTCCATATTACCATAAAAAACTGCTCTGTTGGTTTTTACCCTCAGGTGGAAAGAAAAGCCAAATATCATCTTTTATAATCAGGTGCTCAGTTGAGGTGCACTGATTTCAGTAGCCAACATTCAACCTGCCCCGGGAGAGGTTGAGTTTGTTGGCTTTAACCGTGGCTCACGAGAATTAATGGCAATTGAGAACAGAAGCTAAGAACACGTAAAATGTATGGTCACACTGAGGCCATTCTAGGCAAAACTGGCTAAACCTGAGTTTGCAAACCGGTATCAGTTTCACCAATTTCACATGATTCGTTCATACAGGAAAAACGAAAAGATGGTTGAGCAAATCTACCTATTAGGACTATCTTCAATACTGAGAAAATGTGGTCTTAATAATAGGAGACATTACTTAATTCAGTTTAAATAAAAATGGGACTGTAAATTGGTTGTCTTGATATTGAAATGGTCTTTTTACGTAGGTGGTCTTCCGATTCTACTTTTTTACATTTTTTTTCTTTCATATTGGTTCATAACAATAGCCGTAATTTCTCACGAGAATTATCTTATTTTTTTTCTTTCATATTGGTTCATAACAATAGCCGTAATTTCTCACGAGAATTATCTTTTGGCAAGAGAGGATCGCCTTTGCGCCCTTGTCTGTTTTGCACAAAACCCCAGGGTTGTCCATGGGTCTAAATAAATTTTCTTTCAAACATTCGCTCTTTATGGTGGTATATGAAAATGTTCTTGCCGTGTCTTTTCTTAAAAACAAATGTCGTTAAGGTCTCTCTTATGCGGAAAAAAATCAGTCTCTTGGTCTTCCATGCAAAATGGACATATGACAGTCTCTTCTGTTATTCGATATTTGTTAATGTAGCCGTCATGTCTTTCTTCAATAGGTATTTCCTCCTGTTTCTATCTCTAATGTGCTTTTTAACAGAAGGTACTTATGCTTCTCTCGTTTCGAATTTAACGACTCAGAATGCAGTGTCAGAAAGTGTACAGCGTATGAGCAGTTTGCCTGAAATTCACCTTGGAGGTTATCAAATTGTTCTCTCTGTTGACATTTCCATTGCGAGGATATTTTAATGTTCATAGAAATAGAAACTGAATACCAGAATATTCATCATTTACAACTATCACACAGTATCATTTTAGCATGTGGCTGGTACGTACCCTTTGGCACTTGCTAAGCACATGGGGACAGGCTGGTTACTTTAATATGCTAATCGCTATGTCAATACTTGGAAGAAAAAACTATATGCACAAAGACCATTGAACCCAGGACACTAAACACCTATGCTCTGCTCTATATGAAGATCTTTCAGCTTTGTTTCGTTCCGTTTTCAAAAAAGGACTTGGGAAGAGCATGGTCTCACTCAGGAGACTCCTGAGTCAGACCATGCTCAGTGACACTGACCTTGTAATTAAAGAATTGCTGCAGTGCATTTTGGCAAAAGCAGCATAATGCTTTATATCTGGGTAATGACGTAGCATTCTCAAAGGGATTATAGCCCCATAAAGATCTCAAAACAGATCAGGATACTTCCACGGGATCTAAAAATATTTAAGAGATTATAGCCCCACACGTGTGAGATAAGCTCAAAACGGGTTAAAACTGGAAAATTGCCTAATAGATATGGGGTGGGTTGTTTATACAGCTGTGTTATACAGCTGCATTTTGGGAATGTCACAATATTGATAAAAATAAGTTTACCCACATTTAGCCACTGATAAGTAGGATTAAACAAATAAAGGTTTGTCCTTTGAATGTTCATTGATAAGTGGGGATTAAAATTTTAAATCAACACAAGTGCACATTCAAGAGTTTTCATATAAATGTAACTCCCATGCACACTGTGGGAATTTCTACTCTTTATCTCATCTTACATGATAAGATGATTACATAGCGGCACCCTTGCTTTCACTCATGAAAGATAACTATCAACAAAAGGGATTATTACAATTCCACACAAATGCACTCACGCAATCAGATTACGTAATCATAAATTTAATAAGTTGCAGGTGTTAATAACTGGTTTAAAAGTTTTATCTTAGGATATTCGAGTTCAAAAGTTGTTGAATGCGGCCATTTTAAAAAAGTAATGTGTCCAAAAGTTGGGCCCAAAAATCGAGAAAGTAGGGGGACTTCACCTCACTTTTCATCAGTTCTACACCAGACTTCCTACTGCCAGTGTGAAGACAATGCAGAAAGTTGTCCCGAAAAGCTACAAAATATTGAATTAGAATGTGAGCCTTCCTCCTCCTCCTCGGCCTCCTCCTCGTCTTCCTGCTGTTCTTTTTCCTCCATTTCCTCTCATTTACCACATCATCCTTTTTTCCTTCTCGTTCCCCTCCTCCTCCGTTTCCTCTTTACTCCTCCTTGTCCTCCTCCACCTCCTCCTTCTTTCCCTCCTCCCCTTCCTGTCATAGCAGTTAAACTTTATAAGTTGGCTCAGTACAGTGAGAGCTCAAGGTTGTGATCACAGATGAAGATGTTCCACTACTGCCATATGTGTGGTATATCATTTAGCCAGTCTGACAACCCAAAAAGACATCAATTGTCTGTACACCACAACGTAGAACGTGGTTCTGGACACAAGAGTGCATTTCAGCCTTGCTCCATCTTCTCAACATATTTTTTTTTTCTTTGAAATTTTTTATTTCCATATATGGTTACTTGCATATGTATACCACAAACAATTTACATCATTTGACGAATAATCAAAATGTGTTCGAGAACCTTTGGCATATAGGTTTCCTTACACACTAATGTTCTTAACAGTTAAGGTTTTTGAAGAGCATCTGATAAACTGATAATTGAAGTGACGCCATATCTGCATCGATACCATGGCTATTTCATTGCAATTCTCATAATAATAAATATTTAATACATGTATGGTGGCAGGGAAAAGGGGAGGAGTTTGGGGAGGCATGAGAGGAGTAATCACATGGTGAACACTCCACCACCTCCGTCTCTCCACAAAGGCACGAAGCACAAGCCACCCGACACCCACTTCCACCAGTAGCAGATAGCTGTTGCGGAGAGTGCCATGTCTTTACTACCTCTCCTGCACAAAGAGCCTTGAGTCCCCACAAAAACCAACCCTCCCTTCTGCCTTAAATCATACAATTATGCTATTTCACTTTTGGTTTAATATAACTGTGATAATTCGAACACGGAAGTTTAAATTGAAAAGTCAGGTTATATCAATGTAAAAGTTCATCCATTTTTTGTTATGTTATTTGATTTTTTATTTTCTTAAAAGCAATACTTTGTTCCTTTTCTTTGATTTGACTTACATATGAATTAAAATATTTGGTACTTGGTTTGACATTTTTGTATTTACAATTGTAAACGTATTTTTGTCCAAGTAAGAATACAAAGTTCAGCATCGGTGTTAGTTCATAAGTACCAAGAAACACTTCAGTTACTGAATTGTGATAAATTTGCACGACCTTGTGAAAAATTGATTCCAAAATTCTTATGTTACTTGACAATACCAAAATAATTTGTTCTATTGTTTCAGTTTCCGTTTCACAAAAACATTAATCTGAATTTGATATTCTGCATTTGTATAATCTGTCATTGGTGTAAATACATCTATGTGAAAAATTTGAAATGCAATTCCCGTAACACTGTTGAATTAGTTACCTTATATATCATTTCAAAACGTTCGAGCCATTCATTTGCTTCCAAATTTATGTTGAGTTTTTGTTGTCATTTGTTTATCATTGGTCTTTGTGTCTTAGTTTCTGAATCAATCAGTAAATTATATACCAATTTTAGAACTTTCTTTTGTTGTAGGATTTTTGTAAATCTAATCTCATACATTTGGTCAAATCTAATCGATTTTCAGAAAATGCTTTCGATACACCTTTTTCGATTCATTTGGAATTGCATTAATGACCCCATAATAATTGAGAAAGGTTTCTTGCAAATCATATTTTCCATTAAATTCATCCACAGAATATGTTCTTCTCTGTAGGCCAATTAGATCTTTAAAAGATCTGATACCTTTTTCATTCTATCTCTTATGATAAATAGCTGTACCACCTATTTCAATTTGTGAGTTAAACCAAATAGTTTGATTAAACATCTCCCTAACTGAACGTATGATATGAAAATTAAATTTGCACCAACTTCGAAACACTTGTTTTCAAAATAAATTTTTAACATTACTGAAAATACTTCCTTCATCATTTACATATATATTACAATTCCAAATAAAATCAACACAAGGTAAGTATGGCTTTATAAATTCCTTCCATGAGGCTGACGAATCGGATACCAATTTTTTCTCCATGCACACTTCATTGAAACAAAGGGTGTTTCTATATGTGGAAAACCTAACCCACCTCTGGATGTCGGTGACATAACAAACTTTTGTTTAATTTTATCTTGTTTACCATTCCATAAGTACTTTAAGAATAGTTTCTAAATATTTTTTCATGTTTTCACCTGGATTTTGTATAACTCAAATTAAGTACATAAGCTGTGACATAGCCAGAAGTTTAACAATTAAAGTTTTTCCACATGGAGATGTGTTCCTTTTATTCCAAGAATTAAGGGTGTTTTTAATTTTGCTTATTTTCGATAAATAGTTAAATTCTTCCATCTTTCCAATTTTAGTAGATATTTTTACGCCCAGTATTACTACGGGAACATTTCTCCATTTTATACCTGAAAATCTTGCTACTTTAGAGGTCTGTATCTTTTAATGATCCCAATCTTAAAATTTCTGTAGTATTAATATTCAGCTTCAAGCCTGATATAGCTTCGAAATCTTTAAAAATTGTGTCTAATATATCTTACATTAAAAGATAAGAAACCTAAATTATCCATTTTAGTCTAGAAAAAATATACTTCTATTCTCCTTTGCATGTACCAATATGCATTTTCCTATAGTGGAGATTACAAAAAATAACACAGAATACAGAACAAAAGAACAAAAAAAGGCAATTCCTTGGCTCTCTTGAGATAAGAAACAACCCAGCCTCAAGGCCCCCTGACCTGATTAGTGAAATAACAACTCATTAAATGAAAGAATGATACCAATATTAGAATACAACAACTGGCCAGTGCATGCACACAACTATAAATGTATGCACCAAAACCCCTAATGAAGCTAATGTATTTGTCAACCTCCTGCTTTTATTGATCAGACATCACACACACACACACACACACAAAAGAAAGGTTTGCTTTTAATTCATACCACAGCTGCCTCGAACTTAACTTTCATGAACTTTATCCATGTGTGGGATGTTTGGCATACAAATAGAGTTTCACTTTCAAAATACAAGACACTTTTAAGGTAAGTTTCATAGACAGCTTCTGGAACACAAAACTCGAGAATAAATAATATAGAGAAGACATGCCATGTTGGGTATGTTGCTGTGTTTTAATCCTGCATTGCAGAACAATAATCTAGCTTTTATGCGACTGTAGCATCTCCCATGTGGAGCACAAATGCATGTGGGGCAACACCTCACTCCTGTGGCATGGATGAGATATTGCCCCCCACACACCCCGACCCTGCACAAGAGATTCCAAATACATGTAATACAGTTGGCTTACAGTGAGACATCACAGAAAGTCCCTTTAGGCTAGGTCTATATTCAGAATATACTTTCTATATGGAACATATTGAATTCATGTAGACATCTCTAGATGCATTTGGACTTAGTGTAAGATATACTATAATATAACTATGTACTACCACTTAATTTCTAGGCGCAGACCCTGGGGCCTTTTCTAGAAAAGTTTCACATCGAAAGTAACAGAGTTGAAAATATTTAGAATTATCAGTGGGTCCTTTGCAATAAAGATTACCAATACATGTAAACTTAAAGGGCTTTATGCCGAAGGGAGCAGCACCTCTACACCACGTCCAAATCACTATTTGATACATATGATCATAAACATACAAGCATGATCCGGACCCAGTTCAGAGCCAACCCCCACTCCCTGCACATTGTAGAACAGTCAGTTTGTGTTCGTATGAAAGTCTCCAAATGCATCTAAACTTAGAGTAAGATATACCGTAATGATGTGGTAAAACCTACTCACAGAGCAATTGTTCGGACCATTTTTGGAGCCCTGGACTTTGCATTTAATGATATAGATGAATAAATATACCAGTCTCATTAATGAATCTGGCACAGGAAATGAAATAACGGACCTGAAAATATTTCAGGATTAGATCATACAGAGCCATATATCTGTCACCTGTGAGAAATATTTGCTGCCATTGAAAATTAGCCCTCTGGACCCTGCAGGCCGGTATCAACTCTAAATACATTGAGCACCCACATGCAAGGCCCAGAGGGTCAAAGCATTATCACTACTTCCCAATGATGTTAGTGATATAAATGTTAAGTTAGAGTTGGATCCAATAGGGAACTAAAGGGAGTCCCAGGGCGGGAATACATTTGGGCCATCCCGATCCAACTCCCAACGGCACAGGGCCACTCACGCGAAACTGGCAACCAAGGATTCCTTAATTACCAATATCACACAAACAACCTCACGACCCTGAGAACCGGGCCAAGGCAACCCACACACAAGCCCACCCCGCCCACCCAGCTCCCCCCCCCCACCACCACCACCAGACCCAACTCCAACAAAACAAAAACAAAAACAGGTTAATCTTTAAAAAATTCACGTTTATAGCTAGAGTACTCTAACCCCTAATTAATGAACCTTGCAGAAAGTCTCTTAATGCATGGTCCAAATAAATATTAAATTTCATGTACGCGTTGCCTGATAGTAGTACATTAAAATGCGATTCAGTGTGAAAATAGATACTTACAAGAAGCAAACCATAGTCCCCCAAATAGAAACACTGAAGTCTTTACTTCAATATAATATTAAATCATACACACTACTGCATTGTGATCAGTTGTAACATCTTGTACATTGACCATGAAAATTTGAAACTCAGAAGATCATATCATGTCATTTTCTCATATAACCTCACATAGCTCAATTAATATAAGTACCAAAATAACTTTAAAATATTCTCAAAGTTTGTGTGTCATCATACTTAATTTACCTTGCAAAAAGTCCCTTAATAAAAGTCAAAATAGTAGTATTTGGAAACTGTCTGTCCTATAAGAGTTCTAGGTACTCCTTTTACTGCAGCCTGTGTAGCATTGCACAGTCATTCTTTAACTTGGGTGTGTATCGAAGCCCACTCCATTTTTTACCATGCATGTATGGCATTGCACAGTCTAGTTTTTTTAAAATGCATGTGGGATTTCGATTCCTCCCAGCACTTCAAAATTCGAAACTCGGAAGATTATATTATGTTATTTCCTGAAGGAAGAAAAAGAGGCATTTGGGTACTGTCGTCCCAGGTTCTACTTTTACTGCAGCATGTATAGCGTTGCACTGTCCAGTTTTCAAACATGGGTGGGAAGCATTACACGGTCTGATTTTGAACATGCATGTAGGATTTAAGTTCCTCTCAGCACTTCGCCCAGTGTTTCTCCAAAGCTTACCTTTCAGATGCAATTGTTTTGAGTTGTTATGAATATTTTGCCACTCCATGTCCAAGAGTCCTGGATTCTGGGGTCATTCTTCACTCTGTTGTAGAAGGTCTCTAGATCCTGGCATAGATCATCTGCTATTGTAACACCTTGCCCTTTGAGATGGCGGCATGTTTTTATTGCTGGAAGCTTATCCTTCCTATGCATAAATCTAGCTATCATGCAGTTTGGCTGTTTACTGGCTATATTGCTGTTTGGGACCCTGTGTGCAGCATCAATACCCCGTGGATTCAGCTTTATGTCTAATTCTTAGTTTCTTTTAGGCACTCATAAGTGCAGTTCTGTCCTTGTATTTCTTCAAGTCCGTATACTTTGATATTGGACTTTCTGCTGTGTTGCTCATTTCTACTAGCTGTCTCTTAGTCTGGGCCAAGAGATCCTTTGTATTTTTTATCTCTTTCTTCATCCCTGCAATTTGTACCTTCAACTGAGAGAGTTCATCACTTATACGTTTATTCTCTTCTTCCTCTTTATTCGCTCTCACTTCCAGAGACTGGCACCTATCCTCCATTGTATCCACTGCTTTCTTTATTTCCAGCCTCAATTCTGCGACTATCTGGTCTTTCATAGTTGTTTAGTTTCCAGTAGCTCCTGTTTAACAGCACTTAGGGACATTTTGGACTTTTTGGTGTGGCCTCTTCTTGGATGCAAAGGATACTTGACTCAAATATAGAATAAGTTGTGCTGGCAGGCTCTAATCGAAAGAAGAACTTCCACAACTGATGATGATGATGATGATGATGATGATGATGATGATGATGATGATGATGATGATGATGATGATGATGATGATGATGATGATGGTGGTGGTGAGGAGGAGGAGAAGGAGGAGGAGGAGGGGTGAGCTGGAATTATCAAGAGGACAACAAGGGTGAAGACATATTTGACACAAAGGAAACTGCTGACAACCAACATGAGGATGAGGACAACTCAGTCTTCAAATGGTTCAGAAAAACAAGACCCATATTCATAAATTTCAAACCCAGCAATGACAGCAAAGAGATTTCAGAGTTACCAAAGCATCAACATCCATCTTCCAATTACAATGTGAAGAAACAAATTTCACTCCTGACTTGAGACAGGCAGTCACCCATGAAAGGCAACTGGTGGTTTTAAACCTGTCCTCTCAATCTTTGAATCATCTGTCATTAACTACAGACTATAGCGTTTCCAAAATGTTTAGGCGTAACCACTCAAAACCCAAAGTGTATTGCTTATGCTAAAAATAAAAAGAGACCTGGTAGGCCTATCACTTTTTAGTTATCCTGATTAGTCAGTCAGCTGAGTTTACAGCAAAGTAAGAAAATAGGCCTATTTTGTTTTGGTGATATTTATGAATCTGGAACATTATAATTTGCTTGACACAGCATTTGATAACATGGTAGAAGAGTACAATGCAAAGGTGGACTCCTACACAGAAGCCGGGAAACACAAGTAGAAGAAGAGAAGCAGGCTAAAGAAGATTTCCTTCCCAAGCAAAGAGAAGCAGGCTAAAGAAGATTTGCTTCCCAAGCAAATCTTCTTTAGACTGCTTCTCTGTATCCATGGACCTCTATTATCTGGCACAAATTGCAAAGCTTCTCGAATTCCAACCTGAATGGATTCCGGCCTGAATGTGTTTAGATATTATGCTGCTGACATATTTTTCCGGCCTGAATGTGTTGGGATATTATGCTGCTGGCAAAATTGCCACTGAGATATTAAGCTGCTGACAAAAATGCTCTTGAGATATTTTTGCTGCTGAGAATATACTGCTGAGATATTTATGTTGTTAATCGAGTGCAACAGGAGGCACAACAACATAGTTGGCAGTATCAACCATAAATAGAATAGCAATCATGGAACGATGACGCAGATCGTGTCCGATATGCGGCAGAAAGGATCTGTTACGTCTCTATACCCATTTAGGAAATGTACATGGTCTAAACAGTCAAGACAGAAAACAATGGTTTAAAGAGACCCACCAGTGCATGCCTGAGGAGACATCTGAGCCATAAACACTGAGTGCAGAAAAAAACGAGGACCACACTGACGACATGTATTTTTAATGGTGGTCAACACAACGTCTACCAAGTCATCATGTTCTATATATGGGTCAAGTAATTGAGCAGGAAAAGATTGGAATTCGAGAAGCTTTGCAATTTTTGCTAGATAATAGAGGTCCATGGATACAGAATTATTAACACATGTGGATGCCCCGTAACCAGTCGCTTAGCAAGCACCGCTGCTCTCACCCTAGGACAACTTGTGGGATTTTGGTAATTTTATGAGAAAACTCTTGAATGTGCACCTGTGTTGATTTAAATTTTAACCCCCAATCATCATAAAACATTTCAGGGACACCTTTATTTGTTGAATCCTATTTGTAAGTGGCTTCATGTGGGTTGCCTAATTCTTTATCAATATGACATACCAAAGTCACACCTATTTTTAGATCCCGTAGAATCCCCCCTGATCTACATTAAGTTCTTTATGGAGCTATAATCTCCTTGAGAATGTTACGTCATTGTCCCGATAGAGAACATTATACTGCTGGCAAACCAAACAAGATGTGGCAATTGGAAGTTTTACCCCAAAAGGATTCTGAATTTACCAACATTACCTCCCTTTTGGGATCGATTGAGAATCATTTGAACTGGTACTATGACATACCGCACAGTGATGGTACTGTAGGAGTCTTGATGAGGCTCTACATGGGTGAATTCTACCTGATGTCAAATGTCACAAATCCACGTTGGTGAATGCAGTGTTCCAGTGAAGCAAGCACAAACATAGCATCAAACACAATTATATCCAACATATTTATCAAAGTTCTGGCGCAAGCTACCAATTCCAAGTGACAGTTGACTTCAGTTTACCAGACAAACTACATTTGTATTATTTTATGATAATATTTTTTAACAGACTTCGTACAGACATCACCACCTTTGAAGAAGACCCCCAACCAATTTTTCACAAGTTATAAATTGATTTCTTAACCGAAGGGCAATTGACCCAGACTCATCCCGTAAGTGCAGTCAGATGAGCTAAAAATAGATTGAACAAAAGGTAGGGTGAGTGATCAAGCGGGGAAAATATATCATCGGCTTGGTGTATGTGCTAAAGGTAAGGGCACTTAAAGTTGAGCTGTTGACTTGGTCCTATTTTACGACAATGAGACTGCACACTTTATTTTTGTACACTGTAGCTGATCGTGCAGGCAGTGGCGTGATAATTTTATTTGATGGGATCAGGGTTCAAGTGACCCACTGATTCAATATTAAAGCTTCAGGGTTCGACGACATGGGATTATGAAACATATGAAGAGATGAGCAAATACAGGCAATGGTTGAAATGAAGTCGCTCTGATGTAAATTTGCACTCATGTGACATGAAGACATAAATCCATCAACACCACATAGACTACTTGTGTCTTTAAATTCGCAAAAATCTGCTCTTACATTTTCTACTTAACATTTAGTGATAACATTGTTAATTGTCATAGCTGAGACCTTTCATGAACTTGCCCACAAAGCACGTCAACAAGAGAGGTTTGTTCTTGCGTTTTGCAGCTATCGTCTGTTCCACCGAAAAAAAGGCAACATAAACCATATGTTTATATAGACAGAGTGCCTTCATGTACTGAAATGAAAAAACTGACCCAGCAGGACCTATTAAGGTCGCATTTAAGGCAGTGTCCAACCGATTTTGAATAATTTTGCGATATTGGGACATTTAGGTATATATATATATATATATATATATATATATATATATATATATATATATATATATATATATATATATATATATATATATATATATATATATATATATATATATATATATATATATATATATATATATATATATATATATATATATATATATGCTGTCTATTATATGTCCAAGTTTAGTAGTACTAGCCCTGATCTAGCCCTGATACAATCAGAAGAAATTAAGACAATATTTTCAATGTTGACATGCTGGTCGATGGGCCGTATTAACCTTTGCATCTTGATTCCTGGCAATAGGTATCTGCTCTAAAATATTGGTTAACATGGATATTTTACTAAAATGAATTCTGTGATAGTAAGCAAATAAACACTGATTTACTCTAAAAACTCTCTAACGCAAAAACGTATCAGGGAGTTTATAAAAAAAATGATCAGTTCTTCTTTTGTGTCAAAAAATGAAGAGTCCCACGAACATTATCAATTATATAAAAACAACCATTTTGCAATTTTTGTACCACCACAGTAAACAAACAGATACAGTTATGAACAATCACTGATATGTTTTTGCAAATACATGAATTAAGATTATAATGGCACAAATTTGACTATTTTACCTTGAATGTTTTCAAGAAATATCCAAAATTTTACAAAAATGACATTTTAGCCAAACATGCTTGTGTTTATACAAGAACTTTGAATTTTGAGTTCCATCTTTAAAGCAGACAGATTCTACAACGCTTGCTGTCCATTGAGTGTATAGATTCATTAGGCATGCATGTTTCTGTGATATTTGGTATGAAAGTTAAATCACTTTTCCATATTGGACATTACCTTAAGCGCATAACTATGAATTCATGTACATTTACCTGACAGTTATCTTCACTAGTGCACACAGGTTGCTTTTTAAAGTCTTATTAGCATAAATTAACATACAGATATAACAAGATGCCTGTATTGCATATTTCTCCCCAAATCAACCATACGTTGTCTGCAAAAAAGCACACGTTTGCCTCATCTGCTTCTTTCTTCCAGCACTTTGCAAATCGGTCGAAAGGGACCGGTTGTGCAAATCATCGGCTGAGTTTTTCCCTTTCTTAAATTCCGGCTGCAACAAAACATTTTCGAAATTTCCAAGGACGATCATAAGCACTGATAATGGCAAAGGCATCAGCTTTATTTTCCAGGTCCGTAAGCACGTGGAAATAATCTTGGCTAAGTGTCATAAAATGACAAGAAAATGGTCAACGAGCAAAATTGCAATGCCGTTTGCAAAATTATTTTTGGTACAAAGGCTTCTTTGCTGCCTTTGGCAAGCGTGACTGAAGTTTTGCGTACGTGTAGTAGCAGTTGAAGTTATTTGCTATCACTGGAATAGGAAGACCAATGACCAGTAGACCTGTAATAGCGCACATACTCCCTACTACGTAGCCCAGCACCGAACAGGGGTGAATATCACCGTATCCCACGGTTGTCATGGTGATAATACTCCACCAGAACCCCATCGGAATACTACTAAACTGGTTGTCAACGTAGAACTCTGCATAGTAGACCAGCGAGGAGAAGAAAAGGACGCCCAACAAGAGGAAGAAAACCAGCAGAACCAGTTCCTTGATGCTGGACTTCAGGGCCAAGAGAAGTACTCGCATGCCTTCGTACTGCCTGCTCATCTTGAACACTCGAAACACACGCAGAACCCTTGTCATGGCCAGCCAGAAGTATACATCCCGCGTTTGTTCATCTGCCCAGACTTGTGTAGTGGCTTCCATCATCAACATCACCCAAATGGGTATGATGCAAACTAGATCGAGGACATTCAGAATGGATCTCATGAAGGCAATTTTGCTGGGACAGACGACCAGTCGCAGGCCAAGTTCCAGTGAAAAGATGGCGAGGCAGACCCAGTCCACCACAAGCAGAGCGGGATGCATGTCTGTATTGAGGTACATTATCATCTTGGGGTTACTGATTCTGAGTTTTTTCGCCATGGTTTTGTTCATTTCTGCTGCAACTCTAAATAAAGGATGCGTCTCCATGCAGAGAACACCGATTGACAACAGAACGGTGACCATGAAGACGTACGCCCATACCTGAAAGTGTGAAAAATATATTTTGTGAGCAGAATAAGTTCAACAGCTTTTTCAATTCACTTCAGGCATCCAAAGCGGAACTGGTCGACCATTGTGATCTGTTTCTTTAATTTTCAATTGATATACTACAGTTACCAGTGACTTGTAAATTTGAGTATGAAACATATTTCTTATTGAATTTGTCGGTTAAAACCCGTTTAATTTAGGACAAGTAACACTGGCGCCGAATCTGGTGATTCAGTTCCTCTCATTTTCACCCTGTCTGTACGAAAAGGGGTAAAGTGGGGGGGAGAGGTGTCAGTACGCTGGTACCGAGCTAGCAATAAAAATTGGCCCAACATTGGCCCAATAATGGGCCATCCTTGCCAATGCTGGGCCAATCAATTTGATTGAGCTAGCCTTTATTGCCAGCTGAGTACAGGTGAGAATTTTACCTTGGTACAAGGTACGGAAATGACAAACTCTAGGAATAATGGCTCGTTTAAGGTACAGAAAGTAAAGTGGCTTCCAATATGCAAGTACGGTAAATAAACATGACCAGTGCCCCCGTACGGAAACCCCTTTACCCCCTCTGTGTATGCACAATCAAAATTAGTTGGTGTTCTTGGTTTCTAATTGATGGTAATTAATTCTAGCTACTTGTCACTTGACTGTGAAGCCTGATTATATGTGTGGGGTATGAACGTGCGCTTGAACAACATGTTGAATTAAGACGACGTTTTTAATTAGGGAGACGTGTATTCGATCTCTTCAGTTAGATTCCTTAAAGCATGCAGTCATCCGACAATGCACAGAACCACACGGTTATTTTCCGGTTTATTTCTACGTTTCCTTTTAAATGTCACGGGAACCCCATTAAACAAAAGAAAATGGTCAGGTAATCCACCGTTGCTTCTGGCTGGTGAACAGATAAGTGGTTCAGAGGGGGTTACGGGGTTTTCCATATTGGCATACTGGGCATTTTTATTTGCGTACTTGCGTACTGGACTCCTTTGTAATTTCCGTACTTCGTATCAGCCTAATTTGTACATTTTCTTATTTTCAGTACCTTGTAATAAGGCAAAATTATTATTTGCAGCAGCGTACTTGGGCCCCCTTGCCCCCCCCCCCCCCCCCCCCCGCCGCTCAGTTACTTGCAAATCAAAAAGCTGCTCAAAGGGCACAAGGTTCAGTGATGGAAATGAGCAAGTAGTTTACTGAGCTGTCCTGCGACGGCCCAGTAACGGGTATAATGAAGCTGCGTAATGACGACTGACGTCCTTCTGTGATAGCTCTGAAAATAAGCAAAGAGTTTATTGGGGTCTGCTGCGGCAGCCCATTAATCAGTGATGAATGCTCACTGCAGTCTTTTTCTGACAGCTATGGAAATGAGAAAAGTAGTTTATCTGGAGCTCCGGCAGCTTTGTCAATATTAATAATGGCATTATTATATTCGAGCAACACCTTAAAAAACAGGTTAGTGTGATGACATTTCTGTTATAATTTTAAAGATATTCAATGTAAAATAAAATCCCTCTTATTAACATTATCTAACATGCAACAGCCAAGTTTTGTCCAATACCAATCAGTTATGCAATCCTGAATAACAAGTGTGGAATTTGCACCGCTATAGAACTTTTAAATAAAATCAAAGTGTAAAATTTGAAGTATTCCTAATCAGTACAGATTAATTTACTATAGGTTTTTAACATACTATAACTGTACTATAACTGTTGTTTCACATTCATATATATGGAAGCTAAAATGGTATCCTATCTATTACAGTTTTTAAAAAAAACTCAAAATTTAAGTTTTGAAATGCCTCCAATCAGCACGGACGGACAGAGTCGATATTCAAGATTTAAAGTTTGTATTGCCACCAACTTGCACATCTTTAGCTCAGTTCAAGTTTAGCGACGCTCAGTCTTCCGTGACTCAGCCAATTGTTTTGAAATTGTATAGGAACACCTCTGGAGACCCATAAACCTTAGTTTGCTTTTTTTTTGCGGGGGGGGGGTAACGAGTTCCTGTATGATTCCCTGTTTTCGACTTCTCCAACAACGTCACTGAGATTGTTCTAAAACATGGTGGAATTGTAACTTGCGGGAGAGTAACCAAATTTGATTGCTTGGTAGTGATATTCTGGATCCCTCATTTTAAATGATTTTTTCAACTCGGGGTACCTATCGCTGAATGCATGCATTTCTGTCGATCACTATGCAGGTCAATGGAGATAGCAAAGGGAATTACATTTTCCACTTTTCTAAAGCTGTCAGCTGGATTCACTTCAAGCTTTGTTGGGAATTACCTTGAGTGGGTCTCTGCCAATTTTGTTTTTCAATTGGTCATGCTGCAATGGTTTGGGATTTTTTTTTTTCTCTTTTGGCAAAATCTTTAGAAATCTTCTCCAAAATCGGTTAGTCAAAAAGCCTTGATTTCAAATTGCAGGGAACACTTCTGTGGAGCCTTGGACCTAATTTGGTGAACAGGTAGCGCTGCGATTTTTTTGCACAAATGTTGTGTGTTGGGGCTTTTTTTTTTTTTTTTTTTTTTTTTTTTTTTTGCCTAATACGACATTTTCCAATAAACGTTATATTGTTCTGAAACTTTATGAAAATGGAAGGTTGTAAAAGAAAAGTTGTTCACTGGGGGATGATGCACTGGATCACTGATTTTCAACGGTTTTTTTTTTTTCTAATTCGGATACCTGTTGGTTACTGCATGCATTCCCACTGATTGCTATGTACGTCAGTGGGGATTGCATCGGGAATTCAATCTGGGTATGTAAATTCAGCTAAGCCCAGGACTGTCACAGTCCTTTTGTTCGTGATTATGTCTATTCCGTACCAGACTCAGAATTTCATTTGCATGGCTCGCCTCTGTGCCTAATTTCAAGTTTCTTGGCATGTGAAGGAAATGAATAAACTTCAGACAAAATTTGGCAGTATAGAAAGACAAAAGAATGAGTGAAAAGAGGAAATAGAGGGAAAAAGAAAGAAAGAAAGAAAGAAAGAAAGCTTGTTTGCTTGCATGCTTGTTTCCTTTCCTTTTGTTTTGCAGGACTTTTCTTGATAAAGCTGAGACTGCTCTACTTTGCTTGCTTTTAATTTCCTGTATTTTGCTTTTTTCAAATTTTCTTTATCAGTTCTTGTAACGTGTCAAACGGATACGTCAGCAAAGTCACTTTATTCAAAGTACCATATATCAAAATTTGTCTTATGCGTTCGGGATTGTCAATAGTGAAGGTGTTGCAACGTTTCCTCTGAGCAAGACCTTAAACCCTGTCACACACACACACACACACACACACACACACATACACACACACACACACACACACATACACACACACACCATTGTTTATTTAATCATATGTGTTTTCCCTGAAAACATTAACGCTGAATTAATAATGCATTATTCACGCAACAGTTTTTTTCTTTGCACTGGTTCTTACGTCTGCTTCGCGTATATTCTTGCGTTAGCCCTAAAACTATTCTGTGCATTTCATCGCTGGACGGAACGGAAATGATACACATATTATAATTTGTCCCCGTGATAAATCAGAATCTTTGATTCTTTATAATACACATTTACAACAACAACAAATAAATTGGTATGGCCTCAAACTAGACAAGAGTATCAACGGCGATTTTGACAACAGCGCAACAAAATCAAAGCCTCCCTCAACGACCAACTGTATCATATTACCCTGGCCAACATCGGCTTTGAACTAGGTGATGGTTCTGAATTACTTACTACGTGTAAAAGCAACGTTTCGAACAGTTACTGTGTCACATTGTGTGATAATGTCGGGTGAAATTCTTGAAAGCTGTAGGATGGTTACTGTTAGGTGATGCCCAGAATTGCGGACATGCTAATAACACATTGATCCCCGTGGAACTGCAGTATCGATCCGAATGTGTTGTTCAGCATCGGCATGTATTTTTAAAAGGTATTCTTGTCAGTCATGTGTGCTCATTCAAAATACAGCCTTTGACATGTCACTGTTTTTGGCTAGGCAACACAGTGCGTGACATATGCAAGCAGTTTGGTTTCTGTTGGTCCACACACTACCCTTATCACGTGACCCTGTATATAAAAGGTAAGGAGAGGTAAAGACAGACAGACAGATAGAAAGAGAGGCAGACAGACAGACAGACAAATAGATAGGTCATTTTGGTAACATAACAAAAGCACTAGGGTTTATACTTTTGGAGCACAGCTTCACAAAATCAAAATCACTTTAAGTAAATGTCATATCACTTTGGCATAATTTTATTCACTTTAAGATTTCGGGACATTTTAGTAGATATATATATATATATATATATATATATATATATATATATATATATATATATATATATATATATATATATATATATACAATGGAATCTCCCTATTGAGACCACCTAATGGACTGAAACAAACGTGGTCTGAATAGGGAATGGTCTTAATGGGAATATAATTTAATTAAGGATAAACAAAAACGTGTCTGCAAATTAGTAGCCAATATGAAAATCGTCCTTTTATAGAAGTGGTCTTAATTGGAGATTCTACTGCATTTTCTGTCAGGTGTCCAAATTTGGTAGCTCTAGTCCCAATATAATTTGAAGAAACTAAGAATTACTTCTGATGCTAACATTGTAGTCAATGGACCGTGTTTAGCTTTCAATCTTGATTACAGAAAACAGGTATTTGCACCAAAATGTCCAGTTCATGTGGCTATTTCTGTAAAACTAATTATCTAATTTTGATGAAGTAAAAACATTTACTTTAAACATTTTTAGAGCAAAAACATATCAGCGATTTTCTACGAAATGAATGTATTCTTTTAATTTGTCAGAAATGAAGAGTCCACCAACTTTATCAATGAAGACAAAATCAGCCATTTTGCAATTTTTATATAACTGCTGTAAACAAACAAATGCAGTTATGAACCATCCCTGATAAGTTTTTGTAGATACGTGTATTGCGAGCACAATAGTACAATACTGACCATTTTAGCTTGGACCATTTTCAAGGAATGTCCAAAATTTCACCAAAAAAAAACACATTTCTACCCAAAACGCTTGTGATTATACAGCCATTTGTATGTAGAGTTCTATCTTTAGTGCAGAGAGATTATGCAAATCCTTGCGGCAAATTAAGTAAATAGATTTATTAATGGGAATGCATATTTCTGTCATATTTAGCCCGGAAATGGTCACTTTGCCAAGTTGGACATTACCTTAAAATATGAAATATTCACAGTGCTTAGTGTTTGCCATGAAAACAGAGACAGAAATCGAAAAGAAAAAAATTTCCACCGTTCAATTTGAGTGTCAGAATACGCCTACTGCAGTATGCCTGATTAATCACAACTTCCTCCTTTTTTTTTTTTTTTTTTTTTTTTTTTCAGT
>CAXHWN010000922.1:0-15932 GCA_964020975.1 Hermodice carunculata | reverse complement strand
AGAAAACTTTCGTCATTCCATCGTGAATGTTGACCAACGGAAATTTACACGAATGAAAGAGTTTGAGTTCTCTGTGGTCAGGGACCTCATATATTTATCGAACGGATTATGGATTTGTTTAGTGCAACCAATCACACGGAAAGCGGAATTGACGTTGACATGTACTCATGATGTAGCAAGTTGGTGAGGTTGTAATATATAAACTATGCAAACACCATTTAAAATTTAGTGGATAGGTGCCCGTAAGCCCAAACACCTTGACAATATGGGGATTGGATTTTCAAGTCACGTGTTTTCAGGTACGTGATCGTTGTATACATCCATGACTGTGATGGTCTGGTGAATCTTCCCTGTGAAATTGATACACTTCAGCTGTTGTTTAAATTTACCACATAAATGAATGTCTTGAAAAGTATAACTGGTGATAGATGTCTCTTAAATGCTGTAGAAATACGGGGCACATACCTAAAGTGTAAATTCACTTATCATATCTGCAGAATTATTTTCGCTCACTTCGCTGATGATACAAAACAGTGAAAATAAGAACACACTGAAATGGTATATTAACATCAGTTTAATAGGATATATGTCCAAAATAGTGAAATGAGAACCGCAGTTAAATGCTTGAAATGCAAACCCACGAAACATTATGCACGTAAAAATAAGTACATTCACAGTGTATGAAAATATTTCAAATAAAATGCTTATATGAAAAAAAAGGCACCAGACAACACACACAAAAAATAAAACCTGGAATCACAGTGACTAATTGTTATGCGTTTACTTCACCTTTCAGATGTATACCTTAAAAACCTCATTATAATGATACGCATATATCTGACACATTCACCTTATGACACCAGTTCCGCAGGACAGAGTCCAATTTGGCACGGTATGTGTGCAACGGCTCTTGATTGAGTCAGAAGCTGTTTGCCTAACAGAACTCAGTGTATACAGTTTTCCAATGTAAAATCAGACATTCTTAGCTAAAATTGTGGTGTACCCGTAGGTTTCATTTTGGGGTCACTGTTATTTCTACTTTATAATTATGATTATGTATTAGATGTTATTTGCCGATGATACATGTCAGTGGTAGAAAGTGTCAACGACCTAAACTCTGAGGCCAATCGAGTCTCCAAGATTTTATACGATGGTTTTACAGTAACAAGTTATCAGTTGATACGGAGAAAACTAGTTTTGTAAAATTTCTCAAGACAGGAATCGTTGCTATAAAGTTTCAGATAGAGATCGATGGCACATTTTTGCAAAGAATCGTAACAGGAAAATTTTTGAGCGTTTGGTTTGACCAAGATTTGAACTGGAAATCGCACATATTACAAATATCCAAAAAACATTAGGCCTAGTGAAATTACAGGGATGTTTTGAAAAGTAAAAAATAATTTCAGTGTAATTTTAATCCAGTTGTATTGTGCCTTAGTTTATCCATACATTCTGTGTTGTTGTAACACTTGGGCTATCACATATCCGACAAGACTAGAAAATCTCCCAAATTCAAGAAAATGATTATCAAATAATATCACCTTTTCTAGTTTAATGGTCATACTGATACTTTGTTTACAAAATTAAAAACTATAAAGATCCATGATTTAGATATGTCTCACGAGAATTTTTACAAAAACGTATATAAGAAATTTGTTTACAAAAGTCTCAAACGTACATAGTCATCGTACCAGAAAAGTGCAAGATGTTTATGTGTCTTAGTTTTGAACAAATACTGGGAAGTCTCCTATCATAGCTCATGGGCTATCATTTGGAATACAGCACCTGAATTCATGCATAACTTCAAATCAATCCATATGTACAAAAAGAGATGAAAGTTACATATTGTAGAAAATCAATAATATCTCATTTTGATACAAATTGTAATTTGATTTACTGAAATTTTCTATATACTTGTTTGTGTTAAAGCAGCGTGCCCTCTCAGTATGGAGGTAATTCCTAAGGATATTTTGTGTTCACCCAATGTACTGAAAAAAAGTTCAGCAATGCATAACAATATGTGATACAATACAATGCAATAAATACAGAAACAAAAATTTCCCTTGCTATTTTACTCATTTATCTGACACACGATATACGTGGTGTCGTTATAACCATGTTTCACTGTAATTTCTGGTGCATGTTAAGCGGAGAGGGTTGATCCTCTGTTATGTTTCTGGTCTTTGCCATGTACGGTATGAAATATCAATGGAATTCCCATTATCAAAAGAGTTACACAGTAATCACTGATTTTTTTTGGTATGTACTATTAAATGTACCAATGAAAAAACGACAATCGAAAGGGCAGATCTATCGATTGATATGTCAGGCTGTAGGTGGTTTGAGTACCGGATACACTTAAGTCACATTTATCTTATAACATTTCACGTGTATTTGTACATCCATTTAAGTGATGACAAGCACTGAAATAATCATTTTCTCTCACTGAACGGAAATAGGTGTACATGTAATTTAAAGCCAATACGTCTTTCCATTCAGAAAGAAAGCAATAAGGAAAAACAAAAACAAAAACAAAAAAAAAGAAAAAAAAAAACAAAAAAAAAAAACAAAAAAAAAAAAAAAACAAAAAAAAAAAAAACAAAAAAACAAAAAAAAAAACAAAAAAAAAAAAAACAAAACAAAACAAAAACAAAACAAAACAAAAAAACCTAGCAGCACTTACTCGGGGTTCACGAAAAATCAAATTCCAGTCAGGGCAAGTTAGAATTGCACCCAGAGTAACCGTACAAATTTTAGTTGTTCTAAATGATTTTTGCATGGATGGACAGACCATCTTGAACGGGGGTAGGGGGGGGGGGGGCATTAAATGCCAGATTTAATAGCCCTGAGGACTGCTACCGAAAAACATTAAAAAGTGCTGGGCCCAGTTACTAAATAATACGTATGGTGTTGTGTCATGGGGAAGAAACAGAACGGTCTGTCACACGTAACATCGTGGACCACGGAAGAGGGTCCGTGATAACACACATTTAAATGACATTTTCTCATGTGTAAAGTTAAATACGATGGGTTCCATTCAGTTGAAGTGGATGTAGGAGTCTTTTTCGATGTCAGCACTTAATTCAAGGATAGCTCGCGTGTTAACACCAAAATCATGTTTATTGTTCACGGGGCATAGTCCTTGACCTCCGTCGATCAGGGTCAAGTAGGAAACATTGACTCACCTGGTCAGAATAAGATTGAGCCAATAGCTTTCCTGGGCGCGGGTTGGCGCAAGGCGCTCAACCCGCACTGACGAAAGCTATTGACCTGTGGTGTGTCATAATAATAATAAATATCTGCAGTTTTCAGCAAAAATGGTTTCTATTGACATGAAATTTAAGCACATACATTAAAGCGGACGGCAATTTATATCCAGACGCTTTTGGGAGAGTTGAGCGGCAGTGATTGGAGCGAGTGAGCGTCAGTAACAATGCCCATTTTATCACGTGCCAATCATGCGATCTGGGGACAAAATAACTTTTAAATAAAATGAAATGACAGAACTAACATTCTCCCGTTGCAAGCCACACGGATGAGGCGCAACTGTGCAAACTTCAAACACATGTTGTGTTCCACGCGATGTAATATGGATAACACCGGGACTCTTAGCTGGAGAGTACATACTTTGATTATCCTACTTAGAAATAGAGAAAAAGAATAAGTTTTTTAATAAGCAAGAACAAAGGAAAAACAAATAAGAATGGCCATACGTTATGGTAGCATCATCAAGCAATATATATATAGGCCCTACTATAATACAAGATAACGATTTTGTCTTCCAATCCAGTACAGTTTAGGTTAGAACCCAGCATGTACGGCTGCGTTTTTTAAAGATGATACAGTCTCGCTTTATCAACATTGACATATGCGTCTTGTTGTAAACAGCTTTCGCAAGGCAGGCAGAATAAATAGCTGGTAAGCGGTAGCTCTTCATGAACTCAACTTCTGGAAAACAAATGTATGCTCAGATTGCCACATTAGTCGTTCAAAGTGGAAAACATTTTCTAAAAGAAAGTGTCAGTATTTTGGTATTATCTTTCATATTCCAGCATAATCAATGCCAAAAATTATGTCAATATTATTGTTCATATATGTGTGACTTTTCTATAACCAACCATGTGAGTTCTTTGTATGATGTAAATTTAGGTAGTATGCTGAGTAACCGTTAAGCATCTTGGTTCCTGTTCTTTTCGACATAAAAACTGCAGTGTACATAGGATAGGAAATGCGAGAGAAATAATTCAGACAGTCTTGATTATCAAGCCTTCGTATACTATATCAATGTAATACAATGTGGTACAATATTACACAGTACAGTGCAATATAATACCAGTTGACCTCTCTAGGTCAGCTGTGAAAAGAAAGAACGAAAGAAAGAAAGAAAGAAAGAAAGAAAGAATCCAACGTACAATGCAGGATCAACGTGTGTCATGTTCGATGTAACCTACTTGTTCTGTGTCCACTTTGAAAACGATAATAGCATACAAGAGTTTGTGCATTGGCAAACAAATCCACTCTAACCATTTTGTTTTACGGGAGTTTTTATCACCTTGCCTGAACAGGAATGCGCTACTGTTGTGTCATTAAAGTCTTATGGGGCTGTCGGCTGAAACATTTCCGTCAGTTGTGCAGAAAGGCACAAGCAAAGGCGTACGTAGCCTGCCACTGCAGTCGTGCAAAGACACGCTATTTCGTTCACTCGTTAATTGCCAAACGGAAAGAGGTCGGTCGCAGATTTAAGGTATCCTTCAACCAATTTTGGATAATTTTGTTCCTTTGGAGATTTGGATACATTTTGGTAGACATATATGTTGTCTATCATGTATCCAAATGTAGCTGTTCTAATGCAACCTGAAACAAATAATAAATTATTTTCAATTTTTATATGTTAGTAAATGGATTGGATTAAATTTCAGGTCTTGATAACTGACAACAGGTACACCTGCTCTAAAATGTCCATTTCACATGGGTTTTTTTTCTCTAAAACAGATTTTCTGAGTATATTCAGCTAAGACTGATTTACTTTAAAGATTCTCTGGAGCAAAAACATATCAGGGTTTTGCCAAATGATCAGTTCTTTGTTAAAAAATAACACGTTGAGGAAAGCAAAGGAAAAAATAAATAAAAAAGGCAAACAGACAACACGCACAATTGCAGGTGAGGTCTGTACTGACTGGTTTGTCCATGAAAGAGTTAAGTATTTCATGCACACATACATACATACGTACATACATACATACAGACATACATACATACATACATACATACATACATACATACATACATACATACATACATACATACTACACGAAAGAGTTACAGTCCCTGCACTATGAGGGTCACCCTAAATGTCCATAACATATCATTGCCATACATAAAGTTGATAAAGCGGCTTCGCACAGCCGAAAGATTTTATGTTTTATCTTTCGGAGTGTCAATGGTTAATTAGTGTCAGCGATAGCGAGGATGTTGGTACTTTTCTTTGCGAGCAAGCTCTTTTGAAATTTTCATTGTTGAACTGAATCTCCTACGATTTTACGTAGTTTTCAAGACATTAATGCACTGAAGCAAGCTTCATAGCTTGAAGATGACAGCGAACTGAAGGAGTTTCCAGTTTCAAAAGAAGAAAAAAAACCAGGTTATGTTCTTCACATTGTTTAGTATCTTATATACCATTAACATCATTGAAAATATCTACAACTAGAAAAGAAGATTTTCTTCATAGTGGGTGCCTTCAAAATGAGAACAGTTTGAAATGCTACACTTTGCCATTGTTCAACATAATCTAAATTTTGTGTATTAGCCTAATTTGCATAAATTTAAATGCAACAACTTTGGTTCTAGGTTCATTGGGTGTAGCCATGTTAGAAACTTATAAACTGAAGTTTGAATGACAACACTATCTACAATAGTTTTGAAGCTATTCAAGATCTTAATTTTGTGTGTTTGCCTAATTTGCATGAATTAAAAGCCTACAGCTTTCGTTCTTGGTTTATGGATGCGGTTATCTCACAAACCTACATATTGAAGATGGAATGGCACCTCCACGTATAATATATTTGAATTTATTCAAAATATAAATTTTATGTATTTACCTTATTTTCACAAATCAAAATTTTACAATTTTGTTCCCTAGTTCATTGGATGCGGCTATGTCACAAACCCATAAATTAACGTTGGAATGACACCTCTATCTATGATAGTTTTGAAGCTATTCAAGATTTAAATTTTGCATATTCACCAAATTTGAATAAATAACATGGGCCATTTCTTTTTTTTTTTACATGCATAAACTTTAAATTGCCTGATTTTTATGTGCATAAATTTTCACGGTTTTTTTATTTGAGGTTTTTCATTCAGGTTTTGAATTCACTATTTGGAGAAAAAGATCCATTGAACCTAAGTTAAAAATTTTTTCTCACGGCAGTTTTCTTTTTACGGATTTGTTTCATGAGCGAAACAAGCGAAATAACATGTAGCACCACAGCAAAAAAAGTCAGTTTACAGAACATGTCAAAATTTGTGCTGTGAAGGTCAAGGTTCAAGGATCAATGCACTAACTACAATATTTGCTAGAACCTGATGTAATGGACAAACAATGATGACATTTGCTAAATATGTTCATAAATTGTTCCTCAGAATAAAACTGTCACAATCTTCATATTAGAGAGAGCGAGAGAGAGAGAGAGCGCGCGCGCGAGAGAGAGAGAGAGAGAGAGAGAGAGAGAGAGAGAGAGAGAGAGAGAGAGAGAGAGAGAAGCTCAGTCAACTATTTTGTAACCACACTGAATCCAAACATGCATTTCCTTCAACAGGGTTTGCATGGTGATTATAGGCCTTTTATACATAAAAAGTATTGAGTGATGATTTTTCCATTAAATACTTTAACCGTGAATCTGACTTGATATCTTTTATAATCCATGATTTCAGTCTACATTATTTTGTGTCAATGTAACAAGTCATTTTAAATTTAACACAATGTGGCCCCATTTTCCGCCTGGCACAAGAAAACATTCAGACTAATTCCATGGCCAAAAAGCTTTTGACATTGCCACATTTAGTTACACTTGCCAAAAATACTGATCATAAATGCTAAGACTATAGTTTTGTTGCTGATGATGTGACTAAACTTGGTTTTCCTTGCATGACAAAATGTATCTCTTTGTTGCTAGTGAAAGGTCTCAAATAACTGTGTGAGTGGAAAGGCTGGAAAAACTCTATTTTTTCAATTTTTGAAAAAGCAACTTTTTTTTTGCTTTGGCAGATTAAACATCATAGAGTATTAGCCCCCATCACACTACATATAATATACAATGGCGCACATTGTGGAGCTTTACAAGTATTGCAGTCTCTTAAATTTGCATATGTGTGGCCCAAAATACCACTCTAACATTCTATTGAATGTGGAAGTGGGCCTTACGGCCCGCAAAAATGCCACAACTTTGGTTCATGGTCCATTGGGTGCGGCTTTGCCACAAACCTATAAATTAAAGTTACAATGGCATGTCTTTGTATAATAGTTTTAGAGATATTAAATTTTCAATCCATCAATGCCCCTAATTAGAATAATTTAAAATCATTCAATTTTCATTTGCTGTCCATTATATTGGCAGGTGTCCCCAACATGTACATGCCGATTGAAAGTTTGTGTCTACCTGCAATAGTTTGGAAGATATGGAGGTCTTAAAATATTAAAATTTTAATTGTCCCTAATTTGAATAATTATAAACATCATGACTATATGCACAATTTCGCTGGTAGGTCACTCACCACGGCAAGTTTGGTGGTTTTCGGAATAATAGTGCAGGGGAAAAACTTCGGACAAATTTGATCGTAAAGAAGAAAGAAACAAATCTTGGAAAAAACAAAATGTCTGGGTTTGCACCCAGACATAATGAGCTTGTGTTCTTTGTTTTCTATCCTAATCATGGTCAAATCTGGTAAAATATGAAGTGGGTATGCACCTCAATACGGATATATCCCTGATTGGTAGAACGGGACATACGCAATACAGATATCTCTGACTAGTAGAATGGAGCATGCTGCGCAATTCACAGAAAGCCCTGGTCACAGGCGTGTTGCATTTGTGTCTTTTTGTCCAGAACCACTTCCTAGTAGTCATTACCCTATTCCGCAGTCCAAACATCTTTACTCTCCATAAGCTAACCTGTCACTGTCTAACCTAGATACAAATTTGGAAGTACTATTGTCCATATTGCACACGTTCTTCTGTATCATTTTGACACAGGCCGTATTAGCCCAAATAAATTAAAGGGTCTTCAGCGGGTAACTACTCAGAACATGTTTCGGAGCCTATACCCGTACATGTCTCTGAGTAGCGGCTCCTTGCCTTAGCTGAATATTCAGCAAAGACAACCCATATAACAATGAATAAATATGAACGTGGCAAATGATGAATTATCTAAATACATGAGGTTTTGCTTATAAATGCAAAGTTTCGTTATGAAAGAAGAGAGCCTGTCAAACAAAACATAGTTACTAAATTTGTATAGTACATGAAGTATGAAGACCTTGTGGGGGTGGGTTGGGGGGGCATGCGACAGCCAATTTGTATGTTATATACACTGGCTGTCTCATGCCCCCCCCCCCCCCAAAGTTTCCATACGCTTGTGGCCCTAAATGGCAGAATGGGACATGTTCTCCAAGGCAGATATCCCTGATTGCTCATGCTATCCAAATACGTATTCCCAAGATTGGAAGAATCGGACATGCACGAGTGGTTCATCGTATAAAGCTTGGCATACGCTTCATTTTCTACTTTTCACAGCTCCACGTAACTGTTGCTCATAAGGTATTCTGCCACTTGAGCCGTGATGATATTTTCACGGGAGCTTTACCTTGCGTGAAAGCACACAATAAGGGATTGGTCCGTATTGGAGAAAACTACCGGCATGTCGGATTGTGACCAAAAGACTAAAACACGGTCATGTTTTGCTTTGGAATCCCGCGTCAAAATACTGTGCTTTTAGTTGCTGTGATTCCTGTCTGCTATCAATGACCATGAGCCACTTTATTATTTCATTTTATTGACCTGGGGCGGATAAAATACTGTACAAAAATCATGCTTTTAATAACGTACCCATTGACTGAATAAGTAACTTTTAAGCCTCTATGAATATTTTTATAGCTAATCTTACGATCTAAAATGGACGGTCGTTTAGTTGTGCTAAAATAATCTTTCGGCTTTGGTCAATAAGTCAGGTTTATTTTACGATTGATTTCAACATTTAAATATGAGAGAGACAAGCTCTTCACCCACTATAGGATGCGTTATTGCAGATCAAACTAGTAACCTTTTCATACGTGATTGTTTGGATTGTATTAACAATATACAATTCAAACTAAACCCACAAAACGCAACATATTTGTATTTGTGTCTCTTCATCCAGAACCACTTCCTGGTAGTAGTTACCCTGTACCGCAGTCCGAACTCTTCACACCATAAGCTAATCTGTCACTGTTTAAATACCATTGTCCATATTGCACACGTTCTTCTGTAGAATTTTAACATAGGCTGCATTAGCCCAAATAAATTCAAGGGTTTTTGGGCGGGCAACTACTCAGAACATGTTTCGGAGCCTGTAAATGTCTCTTAGTGGCGGCTCCCTGTCTAAGCTTAATATTCAGCAAAGACAACCAACAAAATAATAAAAATATATGAACGTGTCACATGAACCATTAGCTGAATAATTGAAGCTTTGCTTGTTAATGCGGAGCTTCAATATGAATGAAGAATACCTGCCAAACCAAACATAATTGCTAGATTTGTATAGTACAAGTTCAGATGAGAATTATTTGACTTACCCCTGAATATATTACTTAGGGCAAAGGATCAAAACACAGGGTATGGTTTGGCGCTATAAACGCTCTGGAGCATTTTACACATTTTGTTATCATTGGGGGCGGTTAAGTTGCCGACAAGCGCGACGCATTCATGACTTCCTCCCTCTGGGACACTTTGTCGATGCTTGCAAGTAAACCACCTGGACGGTTTTTTATGCTTCCTGGTCATAGGTGGACAGTTTGGGCTGTTGTCACGGCTGATATAACTATGAACTCCAGGATACCGTGGAGTCAATCATTTGACGTCTTAGTTAGAAACAACTCTAGACTTGCAATCCTCGTCAAATGTTGAAATTACTCATGTTAAAAAAAGACGTGCATACACAGCTAAATTTATTGGGAATAATCATATGCCCATCGAAGTCCTGTTATTGAACGTGCCAATTTTTTTGGTGTCGGAAGTTTATTTTGAAAATTGTGATCTTCAGGCCAATAACTGTGTATTTTTTTTGCATCGGCTGGACATGTGGGATCCAAAGTATCCATAATGGGTCGCCCTCCAGCTAGCTGGTGCTTTGCAATGTTGATTACCAAGCTTTCGTGCCTATTCACCTACTGCAGTGCACCGATAACAAACACGATGCAGAAGCGTTTGTATGATTCTTGGGTTTGATATTATATAATATTAATTAACCGATGTAAGTACAATAGAAGAAAAATTTTCTTAAATATATATAGGGTCATTTGCCGGTGGAATAGTCTTATAAGTTACATCGAGTCAGCACCTCGTGTAAACTGTTTAAATGATTATTATGATAAGTACTATTTTGGATATTAATATGTAACTACTTGTGTGTTAGCCACGATGCTTATCTATACACTATGTATTTGGTATGTTTGCCTTATGTACATATCACGTGCATTTTTTGCGCAAATTAAATTTTTGAACATAAAATATATATTTTCGGCATTTCCTTAAAGCTGGTGGATTTAAGTCCCCGATTCTGGAAATAAATGCCGACTCAGTACTTATACTGCATAACCGTGTTGATATGGCACTCGCACATAACTGCCACATTGAACCATTCTTTTTGAAAATGGGGAGTTGGTCGAGTGGATATATGCGCTTCCCACTTCAGCTAGGCGACTGGTGCCAAAGGTTGCAGATTCGAGTCGCGCTCGTTCCAAACACAAAATATATATTTTCGGCATTTCCTTAATGCTGGTGGATTTAAGTCCCCGATTCTGGAAATAAATGCCGACCCAGTACTTATACTGCATAACCGTGCTAATATGGCACTCGCACATTACTACCTTCATTGAACCATTCTTTTTGAGAATGGGGATTTGGTCTAGTGGATATGTGCGTTTCCCATTTCAGCTAGGCGACTGGTGCCAAAGGTTGCAGGTTCAAGTCGTGCTCGTTCCGAGCATAATATATATATTGGGACCCCGAATTTAGACTACCTCAATGGTCTTAATATCAATGTTCCGCATATATATATATATATATATATATATATATATATATATATATATATATATATATATATATATATATATATATATATATATATATATATATATATATATATATATATATATATATTCTAATATTAACAGCAAACTTTATAGGGCAAGTCAGAAAAGAATGAAAGTCATTTGTATTTAAGTCAAGAGAATGCTATGAATATATAATATTTCTTAACCAGATATCAAGGATAATTAGGCAAGCTTGTAACTGTCGTAGGCCGCTACTTGCTATAGCCCCTGGGGGTTTAACCTAATAGAAAACATTTGATGGTGCGGTCGTCAAGCTGTGTGAGAGGACCCCGTCTGTTGATACGCTACCAATCTCTAACGCTCTCGAAAGAAAATCTGTGCACCTGCAATTTGTTACAATGTAAGATGAAATGAATTTCACATTCAGTATCAGCTGAGTTCATCCTCGATGTCGCCCGAGTTGCACAGTTTACAAATTCGTTGCTCAACAGTTTTAGGCCTCGTATATACATTCATACCGATACCCACATATATATGGACCTATACCTCCATGATATATATATATATATATATATATATATATATATATATATATATATACATACATACATACATACATAAATACATACATACATACATACATACATACATACATGTTGCAGGCAAGTACCAAAGCGGAATGTGTTTATCGCAGTGTGCATTAGGAGTTGAGCGATACATGCAACACTCAATCATGGGTTGTGGGGTTGCATTTCACGGGTGTCCAGTTGATTGTTCTCGCCCTCAAACGTGTTACAGTATGTGGACTGGACCTTCGTTCAGAGGTACAATGCGTAACAGCACAAAACAAGCCCCAATTAAGACACAAAAGGCACCAGACATCGTATATCGCAGTTAATCACTAGGAAATGTGAGAACCGAATTCGATCCTTTTGTCGTTTGCCTCTTAGATTAAATACCGAGAGACCTGAAATATAGAAAGTCCTTGCAGGGACCACATTAACTCATTCCACCCCGATGACACTTTTTTCACGCTAATATCTAAATGTCGTATGCTAATTGTATTTTACTAATTAAGGGAATATTTTTCAAAATTTTGGATGAAACTTGCATAGCAGATAATTCCAAATTATATGCCCATGGTCAACAGCTTTCCTTGGCGCGATCTGGGCGTGTTGTGCCCAGAGCGTGCCAACGAAAGCTGTTCTTCTATTACAGCGGTCGAATGAGTTAAAAGACAGTTTTTAGGCTATGTCAGCATTATGCCCCAGCATTGCCAACACTAAACTAACTGGAGCGCAGATATGCGAAGGTTCTTACTTCGCTACATGGAGCGTAACTTTGACGTAATTGGACTTGCAGTTACATACATGGTCATCGATGGTTTACAACAGAACAACAAAGTGCAGAGTAAGCGGCCCAATTATTTCATGGAACATACACACAATGCCGTGTACATGTATACATAGGATGTGCCAAATTCTCTGCACAAACCACGCAAGTCATGTACCTAGCTTTGCGTCGCGTGGACCAGCGGTCGTTGTTTGCACTTGTATTTACCAGCGGCTCTCAAATACACAGATATTTAGGAAGGATTTATTTTTTATGGATACACTCAAGTATGTCAAAATAAACAGCGCATGTCTGACACAGGTAGGTGGATGGTGGATGAGCATGTAATTGAAATGTTCAAGGACGTTTTTCTTTCGAGAGTATTAGAGATTGGTACCGTATCAACAGACGGGATCCTCTCACACAGCTTGACAACCACACCTCTCAACTTTCCCCAGCTTTCGACATCAAAACCAAAATGCGAAACAGGATGCCTATCACAGCCACTGATCAAGTGTCCACCGTTAGAAATCATCCATCGGCTGCGATGAAGTGCCAAATTTATGGGAAAATCAGAGTAAAGGTGATTGCATATGCGGTCCGTCAAACAGGGGAGCCATGGACGGTCAGCAGTAGAATTGTGCCTTTGCTTGCTAAATAGACTCGGCTTTTACTGTTTATGATTCTTGTATCTCCACTGAGGAAAGCAGCACGCCAGTCAGGAGCCGAAGGCCTACTTCTCAGGCAAGGCGAGAAATGTTTTCATGTTGTGGTAAAAAGCTTCGACTATTTGTCGGGAGTTTCATGGGACGAGAAGCTTGTTGAATTTGGCAAAAGTATTCCATAATGTTTCTAAATTTTAGAATTTTTTTAATATATATTTATTTATTCCGAACTGTTCTCAAGGAGACACATACACATTTTTGGCCAAAATGAAACTCTACATTAAAATAATCTCCACACATCATTTCACAAACTTTGAATTTATGTTGACGGGTTTAACAGCAACTATAACATTAAGAGGTAGAGGGTTAATTGACCCCGAATTACGATAGGTAAATAAGACAACAGCATGTTCAATGCCATAATTAATAATAAAGGGATTACCATTATCGGCACTTCACGTAATCTGGGGGTATCATATCATTCATGATTTTCATAAATGAAACGCCTAAGGTCGTCATATGATATCAGTAATATCATAATGTGCGGATTAGTTTCTGACATGTTGATATCCCGTAGTATTAATAATCAATAACAACATGAGCAATTTTTGTTCCATATTATTTTAAGGGTTTAATTTTGTTCCTTTCTTGTAAAATAAAGGCGACTTAAGTGTTGCATTTGAACGTAATTTCTTGCATATTGCGTGATCCAGCTCAGCTCGTCTGGTCAAGCTGTGGTATGCGTGGCTTGGGGTTTATGGATCACAGTAATATAAGTTAGTCTTATGCATTGATACGCTACTTACTCAGCATGGGTGCAGCTAGTCAGTCCCGCGGTCCCAGCGGAGAATGAATACAATCACTGTACTCAAAAGTTAAAAAAAAAGTAAAATTGTGTATCTTCGCCGTTACTTAATAACGGAATTTACTTTTTACGTTTTTGGCGAGTATTTAATGTCTTATTTGCCACCATTTGCACAGAATATTTTATAGTTCTAAGTTTCTGTGGTGTTTAATCAAAAGTGTTAGAAATACATGCGAGAAACACGAAATTAAGTGCCCAAATAGTAAGCAAGTTCCTAGCAATGGACTCAAAAGTTAAAAAAAAAGTAAAATTGTGTATCTTCGCCGTTACTTAATAACGGAATTTACTTTTTACGTTTTTGGCGAGTATTTAATGTCTTATTTGCCACCATTTGCACAGAATATTTTATAGTTCTAAGTTTCTGTGGTGTTTAATCAAAAGTGTTAGAAATACATGCGAGAAACACGAAATTAAGTGCCCAAATAGTAAGCAAGTTCCTAGCAATGGACTGAATAGTGATTCTGACCCACGTGCCTTGTGTATAATTTATAAACTGTTACCATATAGGTAGATTTCTGGAAAAATATTTGAAGGCAATCTGAAGCAGACATTCGGATACCTTATTTTCTAATTAAACTGTGTTTCTTTTTCGATGCAATAAATGAAATTGTACTGGTTCTTTAAATTTGAGCTAAGACCAGGCTTTAAAACAAAATACATACAGTCTCTCTGGACATGCATCCGTACGTACATATATACACAAGCACATACACATATATGTATATGTATGTGTGATTGTATATATATATATATATATATATATATATATATATATATATATATATATATATGTGTGTGTGTGTGTGTGTGTGTGTGTGTGTGTGTGTGAGTGTGTGTGTGTGAGTGAGTGTGCGAATACTGGATATAAACAAAGCTGCCTCTGTCTAAGAGCTCCAAACTTTCTATGCGCCAATTGCTGCGCAAGTTTAATTCAGCAACGGTCTCGTGCTTTAAGTACTTATTCGTATACTTGGTATTTATTTGTATTACACGGCTTAATTAGTATGTTTTTTGTCAGCAACTTTTTTAAAAAATTGGTGTAAAACTGTCGACCAGTTCAGCTGATTAATCTCTCTGGACATGAGAGTTGATGATTACGCTTACGGGCTGTCAAATAGGATTGCATCGACCAGTAATTTCAAAGGTTTTCATGCATTTTATTAAGTATTATACCGTCCTTTCCCAAATATTTGCAATCAAAATTTCAAGGAAAACTTAGCCAGGATGTTATGCCAATAATCAACACCTTTCCAAGCGGTCAGAGTGCGCCGAGGAAAGCTGTTGACACAATCCAATAAATGACCCTTTAAGGTCAAGACTGAAGGTTGGTAAAATGTTTTGCATCAATGAAAATTCATGTCTCGGCTACTTAACAACGTATAGACTTTAAACAAATAAGCAATTCTACGGTTCATGCACGCCCCATGTTTCTACTCTGGCAATGTCGTGTGTACGACGGTCCACAAAAAAAAAAAAAAAAAAAAAAAAAAAAAAATCAAGGATGGCTGTAGAGCTTTATGGTCTGATACTTCTCATGCAGAGGGCGCTGGCGGTCTACTCTTAGTATCCGATATTCAAATATGTACCGAATAGCCAAGATGGCTAAAAGCCCATAAGCACTTTAAATTTTGAGAACAATGCAAACTATGAGAAACATTTATAGTTTAGGACCCACAATAGGGTTACTTACCTGCAATGGAAAAAATGTTATTCCTTGGCGTAAACGAGTCAGTTTTATTGCCTTGATGTTATTCAGCTAC
>CAXHWN010000919.1:0-16000 GCA_964020975.1 Hermodice carunculata | reverse complement strand
CATACACAGATCTGTGCAGAAGGCACGGTTGGTAAATATTGACCTATAGATGAGAGACAAGGGCATTTGTGGCAATACAATCGTGGGACTAAATCCAATGCCAGGCTGATGAGAGAACCACCTGTACTGTCTTCGCACTTAAACTCTCCGGGAGTGTCTGGGTGTCAAATATTGTCTGTTTCAATTGCTTTACCACAATTTCTTGTCAGCAAAACCAGTTTAAACGGGAATGACAGATGAGACTTATCATATCAGCGAAGCTATCAGCTGTTCGTATTGCAATCAGGGAAGGGTTACAGTAAACTGCTAGAGACATTCACGAGACATTAGCAACGATCCATGTCCTCAAGTGCACAGACCACAATGCACCGCTCTCTAAGCAAGAAGACCTCTAACTGCATACTCGCCACATTAACTGTATACAATACACCAGACACGTGTGAAATTAAGTCGGTTTTATTCTCAAAATAGTAGTGAATGTAATTACATCGCCTTCCTAATGCTTTTGTGTTGGATACCAAATTGTATACAAAGGTAGATATTGACATTTTGGAGGCTATTGGAATAAAGAAGATTAATTGCTGATATGTTATGTAGCATGTTTGTATGCGCAGAACAGGTCTATACGATGTTTACCACGGGACCCTATGCAATTAGAGATATGATAACCTTGATAAGTTGATGGATGATAAGCCCTTTATGTGTTGATTTTACTCGCATTGATAAATGAACAAGTGATAAAAAAACACTGGACGACAACTATATTTTTTGTTAAGTTTATTTATTTGATCAACTTTACATCTTTGCCATCGTAGTATACATTTTATATAAATAAGGAATGCGATATGTCGTGTAATAAACTACTTCAATGGCGGAGACTACCATTTACATAAAACATTAGCGCTATATATGCGTTTACTGCACTAAAAGTGTGGATAATAATACCCGTCCTCTGTGCGCTTTCTTATCGTATCAGCAAGCATGTTGCTTGAACAGAATGCGAAAGCCTGGCGTCGAGAGCAGATTGGCAAAACAAGTGCTCTGTCCACAAAGCAATCGTGCAGTATATTGATACATTAATACATTTAATAGTTGCATCAACAACGCCAGCTTTAGGGATTGTAAGAATTCACAGTTCATTCAGCGTGAGCCGATACCTAGTACAACTGACATTGAGCAGACAGTCAAAGCCCAACACAACAAAAGGTGCATTTGGCAATAATTAAAATCTTTGTTTATAAATTTTAGGTTTTTTTATACTTGATTAATTTCAATGATGCTTTTTATTTTTATTTTCCAAAAACAAATATCCTCACTATGATTATATTTTCTGGACTTACATGTAGAGCTAACTGATTGCCCACTGGTGAAGTAGCCTCAACTGCATGCCGACTGCCCCAAATCATTCCTTGTGGTTTGCTTTAACTCTATTTTTTCCTTTTTTATTGTTATTTTTTGTTTTTTGTTTGTTTTTTTTTGTTTGTTTTTGTTTGTTTATTTATTTTTTATTTATTATCTTTTAACATTTATTAATTTGAAACCTTGGGGTTATTACTACACTGCACGTCTTTGGTTGTTTAATTCATGCAGTATGTCCTTTTATGCCTCTCTGGTATGGAATTTTTCGAACAAAAAGGTAGGAAGAGAGTTTTGCGTGGCGTAAAGTTGTCAGATTTCAATGGAAGCTACCAAAAAAAAGTACTGTGAGCTATTATAACATATTTTCAGAGATGTTGCAATTGAATAATATATGTACAAGCATTTCTTGTCTTTATAAACAAAATGTAGGATAAAAGGGAATCATGGTGCTCAAGGCATGTGGTAAATTAATATTATAGGGGTCGTATTCCCATATAACAAGTCATCAGGCGTCCTCTCATTCAAACATAACAGAGAAGATCTGCTTGATGATGAATTTGAAGAGTCTCGGGCAGTAAAGTCAGCAAGCCAGATACAGTTGATGTCAATACTTTGGGAAGCCGTCAGCTGTGCGACATCTGAGGCCGACGACTGACGTTCACTCTGCAGCCTGAGCCGAACATTTTATTTTAATTCTAGAATCATGTTGCAGTTAATTTTTTATCTGCCTGACCTGACCGATCCATGTAGGTTCTGAACATCTTGCTCTTACAAACCTCCAGTCTGGAAGTGAATGATATCGATGTGTACACATTCTGTTGTTATTTTTACTGTCTCATAATATTTTTCTTATGCGTGAAGAAACAGTTGTACTCTCTGTCTCTGTCTCTCACTCTCTCTCTCTCTCTCTCTCTCTCTCACACACACACACACCCACACACACACACAATATATATATATATATATATAAATATATATATATATATATATATATATATATATATATATATATATATATATATATATATATATATATATATATATATATATATATATATATATGCTGCCAGGTGAATTATATCATCTTGGCGAAATTATCGTCTTTGTGGAGATATAACTGTCATAAAATTTGATATTCTGTGTATAAATGGGTTATTTATCAAACTTTCAAGAAGTACTCAATCACGTACACGTAGCGTGTCATGCTGAGATTTCAGCAACCACTGGCTCAACCATTGTGAAAGTAGTCTGTAAAACAATGAAAGAATTGTGCTGACGTGCAGCTCTGAGACCATCACTAACAGTGAGATAGCTGGCCCGATGTAGTCTACATCTGTGACACGGCACTACATCTTGCCGGCAAATAATGGGAATGTTGGCCAAACTGGAGGAATTATGGGACTTACCAGTAGTCCAGTTGCAAATAGATTGCGACATGAAGTAATGCTTAATTTCTCTCTTTTTTTTTTTTTTTTTTATTTCTTTCAAAAGTAATCCTCCTTTTCTGTGAATTTTCCTTAAGTACAGATGCCCAGCAGCCTGTCCAAAAGGAAAGTGGGTATATAGGTGTGTAAGATATAATGTACTAGTAGACTAACAGGTAAACATCGAAGTTCGAAGGTTATCAAGAGCAGAAAAATAACACCGTTAGTGTTGATGCAATCCTGGTGAAGGCTCTAGAAAAAAGACACAAGGACATACTGGTCTAAAGTGTTACCCATCAACAACATGTCAAAGTATTATTCATGTGCAGCCTATGTATCTGACGAGCGTAATGTCCCGGAGGCTGGCGATTCTCGGCGACCGTTAAAACACTGATGCAGAAAATATTAAGCCAGCAACAGATAAATGCCGACGATAAGCGACTTTGTCCCTCTGGGTACAACATACGTGTATAACAAGAGTATTAACCATTAATCGTCCAGTATGTGAAATGTTCATTGTCTAAAATTGATGGAAGAATAAATATATCACTTTATATTTGAAATTTGTGATAGTCGGGATTACCTATACGGGATGAGGTTTGGGATTTGACGACTTCTGCCTTTCATTTTCAGGGGATTATGTTATATTGAGTTCGATGTAACAATGGGATACCGTATCAGGCTAATGCATTGTAAGCTGGTATATTTTTTGTGGACCACGTGTAATACGTCGAGACTAAAAGTTTGTTGTTTCCTTCAGTTGTACACCTTGTTCTTTCACTTGGAAAACTGGCAATTCTGCGTTTTCTCCACTGATTCACAGTTTACCTACCCTCTTAGTATAATCACACGCTCCATGCATTTTTATTTCAATCAAGCCTGCGTCTGTTTGAAGTTAACGCTTTCTTGCGTATGCACTCCACAATTTTACACTGAATAATTTTATTTACATGCATAAAAAACAAAAAACCACCACCACCACCACCACCACCACCACCACCACCAACAACAACAACAACAACAACAACAACAAAAAACAATGCGACTGAAAATTATCAACTAAAAGAACTAGTTTTTTGCGCTGTTCACAACACGAGTACGTTTTCCAGATATCAGTGCGTGTGAATGATGAAAGTTCTTGGTCCTTTCTCAAGAGGCAGCCAATGGTACTGTGATCATAATACGCTTGCGAATGAAATGTAGTATACTTCGGTCAGATTTGTTCAATAACGGTGTTGTGGACTCTCCGGGGTGTGCCTGTGGCACGGCGAACGAGGACGCATTTCATTATTTTTGTGACTGTATGAAATATAAAATTCATCGTGACGAACTTCAAAATTCTGTCTTGCCTCTCGCATCTTTCACTGTCGAAACACTTTTATTTGGGTCTAAAAACTGTACTTTCAAAGAAAATGAAGATATCTTTAAAGCTGTTCATACATATATTATTAAAACAGCTAGATTTGACACCTGATTATATGTGATATTTATTTAATGTTATATGCAAGTACATGGTTACATAATTAGAGGACCAACTCCAACCACCCTCTCTCTATCTGTGAACACATATCGTGCTGTGTTATTCTTCCAGTCGTGTGGCTTGCCACCCTATCTGTCATTGTTACTGTAGCGTTTTTCTTTGCATCAGTCCTGAGTGTTGTCAATCGTCTTCTCTAATTTCTCTCTTATGTGTGCAAGAAGGATTGATATAGGGCACCGCCCTGTTTCCTAATTGCTTTAATAAAATATGTTTAAACCAATACAAACAATCCACTTTAAAATCAAATAATGGTTTTTATCAAAATTCCTGATCATAAGATAGCTAAAGCATAAAGAAACATGCAAAAGCGAATTAGTTCTGTCTCTAGAAGGGATGTGTGCACTATGAAGGTATGAATGTAAAGTGGCTTTGCTCAAGATCTAGTGACTCTTGGCTGACTATTGTAGTGATAATCTACATTTTTTAATACCTGTTGGTTCAAATGACTAGTTACAGCATATATATATATATATATATATATATATATATATATATATATATATATATATATGGGGGGGGGGGTAGTGACAGACACCAGCATGGACAGAATATTGATTGGGACTTCTCGAGTGAACTTATTCAGAACCGTCATGTGTTTGGTGATAAAACATTTGAAACAAAGATCGTTCTGCATGTTACTCTCTGGCTTGGTTACCTTTCATTTTTTTTGTTTTGGATATTGGATTGTATTGTTTGAATTGTATTTAGCAACTATGCTTTATCACACAAACAAGATGTTAACAATGTGTTCTCTGTTTCCAGAATTGTCAAGTGGAAAAATTAACGGATGAACAAATAACAGGTATGTTGTTTTTTTTTTCGTTTTTCTGGTTCCTTTGATCTGGGAATGATCAAGATTCATAAAATTTATCCGTTCATGCCTGTGTATTATGTCATGGAAACGCATAGGAAGATAGATTAACGTATCAGAAACTCCACAGAGAATGGGGTGCTAACGCCAGAATTAACAGAGGCACCACGCTAATGATGGATTAACTGACATCTCTTGACCAGTCAAATATAGCAACCGGTGTAAATCTGATTCCTCATGACCAGTGGCCCCCTCCAGTGAGCCAAGTGGCCGATATACCGGATTAGTCGCAAGGTACTGGTAACTTAGCTTGGATATATAGGCTAAATGCTTGTCCACTTACAGGAAGCATAAGTAGATTACCATGCTATGAGCCATTGTCGTCTATGCCACTATTAGTACACTTTTCATCTCAGCGTGTCTGGTGGCTTTGAACTCATATACCACTCTTGTGTTTACAAAGCTGCAATTTGTTCATAGTGGTACTCCTGTACTAGAAATCTGTCGTATTTTGGACTTATTACTCTGAAACAGGGACGTAAGGACACTGACATGATGATAGACAATGATATCTGCCTCAATGGATTAAGCGTGGAAGGAAACTATAACCGAATGCACATATGCACAGCCCATTTCAATATAGTGTCATAATCGCCTAATCTAATTCACTACTTCTTGCGCACAATATACCTCGCAGTGTACATTTGCTCCGGACCCCTGTCCACTTCAATGTGCATCAACACCAATCACCATTAGAAATAACGATGATATAATACAGAGTGATCCATCCGGAAATATTGTAATGGGCAATTTGCGAGATTACATACATAATTATTTCATGAAAGTAAGCATTATCATATGTGGATATTTCCAAGCACCAACAGAGGATATAGCGCACTCTTTGTATAACAATGTGACGACGACTAGTAATTATTCATCACCATAGAACACGAACAATCAGACTGGTCTCTCCATCTTAACACCTTACTGCATAAATATCCTATAGTTATCAGGTTTGGCTGTATCAATTTAATCAATAATGCTTCTCAAAATGTTCTATTTAAGTCTACAACAATAAGGGGCGACAGTCCTCAACCCCCAAGTTGCTTCTGCATGTCTCAACTCTGAAAAAATGTTAATTCAACTTTGTTCAAGGCGTTAAAGGGTGGAAAAAAACAGGCACAGAACAGCTTCGGTACAATATGTAGTGGCAGAAACACATCGTAACATGTTACTAAACATAGCTAGTTTTGCTCGATGTGTCGGTGGATGGTAATAAACCGCTTTATGTACATGAAACCCGAAATGTCTTTAAAGATATATGTCAATGATTTGGAGTCGGATACATGATATAGCTCATCCCTAGGAAGATGTCTTTGCTTAGCGAAATACAGTTTTGTGGGCGTTCACTATATCATGTATCCCACTCCAGCCATTGGCTGGCGATTGTATCCAATTTTCAATTGAAACGCAAGGCCTCCATTTAAAACCAAAACACAAGGATCAGATGTATTTGTAAATTTTACTGCTCCTTGAGCTTGTATTACGTTTGTTATTTTTGTAGTCTGCTTAAATATGCGTGCGCACTCGTTGGCCACGAACGATAGGCCTATGCGGTGCATTGTTCATGGCAATCAACGAATTAGAAGCCGAGATACTATTTAAAAATGGGATAAAAAATGATACAACAATTGCGGATCTGGTTCATAGTCAAACGCATGCTATCGTTTTGTTTAAACCAGAGTGATTACAAGCAATATCATGACAGGTCTGCTTTCAACATTTAAGCGTAAATAAGCGTTTGGTATATCCCTGCGCATGGTATCTCATGGGTCATGCATTTATCTATCGATCTAGTAAAAGTGTCTGTATGTACTACACATTAGCGCAAAAGCCAAGTTGCATAAGATTCTCTGCAGGAGCACGGAATTTACTGTGAAGAGTTTACAGTGTTTTTGCTGGTCAATCTGCGTCGCGGCTCAGCGTACTATGACATCGTGATGTTTGTGCCTCTGTGCAGTCCCTGCACGGCAAGGTCTTTCTGTCACATTTCAAAGAAATAGTCATTTTTTTCCAACTTAATACCATTGTACATCATGAGAAAATAATGACATAACAAGGCTAAAACTTCTAATTCTGTCGTGCAAGTTTCACGCAAGTTTTAATTTGCTTTTTAAAAAGTCAATAGATATATTATCAGACGATATTTTGAAAATATGGATATATTTTGGTGGCGCTGTGTATATGTGTAAGAAGAAGAAGTCAAGGACAGTGTCATATCTTACCTGCGCAACTAACAACAAACTAGTAATTTAAATGTACCGTGCATTACCTTTTATGAATCTTACATGTTTTGCAAAAAAAAAAAAAAAAAAAAAAAAAAAAAAAAAAAATCCCGAAGAGAAATATATGAAGCACCATAGTCAGTGGTACGGGTTACACTCCAAGGAAAGCTGTTGGCAATGAAGTTCTGATGAATGCCACTTAACGGATGAGCACGTGAGCACGTGCCAGTCCACAGAATGTCGGCATAAGTGTCTGGTTTATTCGTGCTCTGATCGTCAACTGTTCTAGACTGTTCACACTGGGTGTCCGGATTGACCTGATTAAGATAAGCTTGTGCTATCGGAATATGTGAAACATGTATAAAACTGTTGACATATCTTTTAACTTTATTCATTCTGAATTAAACTTTTAATTAATATGACTGTATGTTGTGGACATATAGGTTCAAGTATATGGTGGGACCCTACCATGATTTTGTAAAGCATTCGTGCCTTTCAGACGGGAGTGTTGTATTCCGATTATTTACCCAAAGTACATCAGCATGGCAAAACACACACGGCATACAATTGCAAAATTGTTGCACCGAGTTCACACTCGGACGTCTTCGGTATTACAGCCCCAGATCTCTCAGGAATTTCCCCACGCTTCCCTTTCATAATTTTCTCTTGGAGTTATGGATACCTTATGGAAATGGAATAGAGAATTGTTCATTATCTTGTATGTAAGGTGCTGTGCTCTCACCTGAACAGTGCAAGTCAGAAGGACAAAACCTCAGCTCCAATACAGAAATTCCTTTTATTGATGTCTCCTGCATACAATCATGACGGTAAATATTTCTGTGGAATTGGATCCTGTTCATGGACGTAGGACTTCTACAAGATCTTGTTCCCAAATATCCTCTGAAATATTTATGACACATAATATATTGTCCGTCGGGGAGCATACGGGAGACTTTTGCAATCAGGTGTACAAGACAAAATGTCAGCGGGTCAAAGAAACCGCAGGACATATGGATATTATTCACTTAATAAATGCCAGGGCCCCGGGAAAGCATGCCGCTGACCACTGAAGTTGTTTCCTGAATATTGTGTCTCTTTGCCTCCATAGCAACCTCCATAGATATTGTTTTGAGCTAGAATGAAACAAATCCCTGGCCACTGCCGATATGTGGGCATCATGTGTAATTGATACTCGGTCATACTGCAATAAAAATTGCGGATAATATCTAGGCAACTAGCCATACATGTTCGAATACAACATTTTTGTATCCCATGGTGAAATGCTTCACGCTATTTTGAAACATTTGCCAGAAGCTTTACAGTGCCGCCGCTGTTTGGGTTGTACTGTCACCAACTGTCCGCCTCTTTGCTCATGTTTCCAATTCACAGATTCCTGGTTTTTACAGTTAATTACGCCTTTATATATCCCTAGGAACAACATATATGATTATTCATTCTTTCATCATTTGAAAACAAGAGTAACATATTTCATCCACGAATGAATAAATAATATTGCTGACAAATTGGTCTAACTACGTTCCTAGGTGTCAGTTCGCAAAAGTTGACATTGATTTGTCAGCAGTCCTGCGAATAGCTGCACTTTCGCTCCAGCGTCCAGCTACCGGAAAGCTAACGCGGTATTCATTGCTACAGGTGAGGGTGGGGTGGCTATTAAAGCTGCCCAAGGAAACATATCCTTTCTAAAAGATTTCTTTTATGTGATCCTTCGTGTGGCAATAGCATATTTTGGTTTGCCAGAATATTGTCCACGTCTGTACGGGTCTATTTTTTATACCCCGCCTACGAAGTGTGTGTGTGGGGGGGGGGGGGGGGGAGGGGGAGGTGGGTATATGGTAACGGCACCGTTCGTGTGACCTTCCTTCCGTCCGTCCTCCGGAACAAATTGTGTCCGGGTCATATCTTCTAAATTTTAAATGTTCGCACTCTTGAAATTTATAGAGTTGGTAGATCATAGGTAGTATGTGTGCATTGGCACTGTTTTGTGTACCTAATTGCTTACACTAATTAATAATTAATCAATTAATTAATAAAAGTTCATTAGACAACCTCCAGATCACAAACAATTTTGTTTGGGTCATACCTTGGGAACTATAAATGAAGTCCTTTTGAAATTTTCAGGGTTGGTAGATCTCGGGTAGGAAGTGTGCATATGATTAAATATTATTATTACTTTCTTTGAATAACTAATTAATTAACAAAGATTGTTAAGCACCCCAAACAAATTTTGTCCGGGCCAAGTCTTCTAAACTATGCTAGCCCTTTGAAATTTATGAAGTTGGTAGATCATAGGTAGTGGGTTTCCATAGGCATTGTTTTGCATTAATTAATTAATTACTTAATTGCAATAGGCAACTCATAGATCACAAACGATTTTGTCCGGCCCATATCTTTGGAAATATAAATGCTAGCCCTTTCAAATTTTCAGGGTTGGCAGATCTTAGGGAGGGGGTGTGCATAAGATTACATTTATTCGGCTGATTACTTTCTTTTATTACTTGATTAATTAAGGAAGATTAGTATTTTTTGTTTTCTTTTTATCCCTGTATGCATGGACGAAGTTGTATCGGTACATTATCCTCCGCGCTAAGACAACGAACATGAACAACTTTGGGCAAAACCGATGCTAGATGTTAAGAGGGCTTCCCTTATTGCAGAAGCTTAAGATTGAGGAGTTAAAAAGGGCTCCTAGATTGATCATTGTGTGATAGATATGGGCTTTAATAGAAGTTTTATGGCTCAGATATCATTTATCTGTGAACTTGTTTCCTGTTACCACAATAGGTGCGAGATTTTGTCTGGCCTGAGTGTGTCCAGAGAGCTGACCAGAACTCAATACATGGACCACTTGCACAACAACTTGTCATGTTGGTGGATGTTTTGAATGCTCGCCATACATCTTTATCCTGTGCGTCGTTAAAATATTAGTCATATGAGTCAAATGCATGTATTTAATTTTGTGTTAGTGTAGTTTGTCGAACTTATTTACAGAAATTTGGGGAAATCTGTTTCACGCAGTCACTATTGTGGGCGACAATATGACACTTCAGTGGACAAAGGAACCGTCGGTTGAGTAACCCCTTAACCTCAGGCTGAGAAAACTTACGAAAACTTCAAGAATAACTGTTACAATACACCAACACTAGAACGCAGGCAGTGAACCACAATGGTTTTTTTTTTTTTTGGTATTTTTCTTGGGGGGGGGGGCAAACTGGTTTAAAAATGCATGCCCCAGGTCGAAACCGAAAATCGAAAGGTACCGCAGACTTGTTAACATTGTGTTGACTGATATCTGGTGGAACTTGCACGAAAAATTTCTCACTAAATTTGCACATAATAAGCATGGTTGACTAATCAGTGTATCTGTGTGTGGTTGGCAATTGGATATACCTGTCGCAACTGTGTTCTCAGGTAGTGGCAAAATGAATGTCTGTTTCTTAAATCACCAGCATATGGAACTGTTAAAAACATTAAGAAACACTGTGATCAGGTATTTATTTTAGTTTGGGAAAGGTCCTGCCAGTGGGTGGTCTGAGGCTCAGAGGGAAGGGGGTAAAATCTGGAAAATGGTTCGTCTAGGGGGGCGCTGCCCATTTTATTATTATCATTTTTTTAAAGTTTGGACTTAGTTTTTTTCAGTGGGTGGGTTGTGTGTATGGTCTTGTCAAAAGTATTATTGTTGACTGACACCTGGTGGGCCTTGTCAAAGGTAGTGACAACATGAATGTCTGTTTCTTGCATCATCAGCATGGAACTGCTAATATTGAGAAACTCTGTGATCATGTATTTAGGTTAGTTTAGTTTAGTTTGGGAACAGTTCTGCCAGTTGGTGGACTGAGGTGTAGGGGAAGGGGTAAAAATGTAAAGAGTGGTTCATCTAGAGGAGCTCTTGCTATTTTTTTTTTTTCGAGTTTGGACTTTTTTCAGGGGTGGGAGTTGCTGGTGTTGGGTGGTCTCTGTCTTCATCTGCATATTACCACTAACAGAAACTTTTCACACTTTCCTTGTAAACTATAATATACAAATGCATTTCATGTGTATTTACCGCCATGATTATTGTGAGCTAGCGTCAGCAGCTACTTGTTGTTATTCTATATACCAAACTCTAGTCCCTTTCGTAGTGCTTGGATTTCATTTACTTTAACTCCTTTCAAATGAAAAATACATAAGAACTAGATAGACTAAGTTCTCAGTGGTACTTGATTCTATGCAACCACACCTTACCCCTTCCCTGCTCAGATACGCAGAAACGACATGATGTAAATTGTCGTCTGCATTGACATTTGTATTAAATTTCATATTAATAAAAAATAATTTTGCTGGTAAATGTAGATTGGACCTGTCTTGAATGCATACCTCGGGCCAATAGCTTTCCCTGGCGTGATGCCCAAGCCCTACCATAGAAAGCTATTGCCTCAGACTGATCGTGACCAATAAAGGTTGATATAAATTGCTAAAATTCCACAACATTAACCTACTAACAGGGGCTTATTGAAACGCTGTTACACTTTGGTAGTAGAAAAAAAACCAAGAAAATATATATAATGTTCTATTAAGTACAGTTAGTTACATGCATTAGTTTTTAGTTCTGCTGACTACCTCCCAGATAGCAAATGCAAATGTACCTTAAATGTGTATCACATATACATGTTCTAGATATTGCATAATGTGGGTGACCTTGGCTTACTTTCTCAAAGTCACGGAGGGAATGCATATAAGGGTGTGAATTGACTGTGATGCCCATGACATAATAAATGGAGATGAAACTACAAAACTTATACCAAATGTACATTAGGCGAACGGTCAAATTTTGGTGTGTGACCTTGACTTATTTCTCAAGGTCTTTAAGCACTTTAGAAAAAGGACACTGGATTAAATATGTTGATAACGAATAAGGAGAACACCAAATGTACTGCAAATGTGTGTTGATGTGGAAGTCTGGCCTGGTATCATATGGGTGACCGTGGCTAACTTCTCAGTGTCATGAAGGGAATGCATTTCAGGACATTATTTTTAGTGATGGTAATCAGATTTTATGTCAGCAAAGCATTAGGTTCACGGACCTCTTGTTGTGATTAAGTAAGAAACAAGAGCCCCGTTATACATAACTGTAGCTGTCGCATTAGCCTAATCATTGCAACAAGTGAGGAAGGAGAATAGAATCAGCAACCTGCGTGGTAGCAGAACTGGCACAAGCAGTAACACCCAAAGAAGCAGAGTATGGATCAAAGAGTAGTACTAATCTTCAGTACTGACCCCTATGCCATATTTATTGCTAGGCGGATTCAAATTTATGCGATTCTAGTTGTATTTATTGGTATCAATAATTATACCAGTCATCTTGATTAAAGAAAAAAAGAAGATTGCTCGCCTATTTAATCAAAATCACGGACTGTGGTCATCCACCAACGCCTTTGAGCTCATAATCCAGGCATATGACATCAATGGTTTCACTCCCGATTACACGCGAGACAGGGTTCCAAAGGTTTATGCCAACGATCACAGCACAATTTATTATAACGAAATTCCCTAAATATTATGTAAATCCCCAAAAGCGTAGTAAACCCTTTTCTCCCTCCACTATTCACAGCTGGTGAAGCTTGGATCAGCACACAAGGAACTGAGAAACTATTCATGTATTCAAAAGTAAACTAAATCGTAATAAAAAACATGCATCCCTGTATTAGTATGAAAAAAATAGACTTGCTGAAATTTACCAAACCCGAATGCGTTTTACATGTTGTCCTCTTAATTACCTTATATTTAAAGTGTGTGTATCAACACACAGTTTTTTGTTTTTCCTATAATTGTTTCTTTCTTTTTTTCCTTTCTTTTTTCTTCTTTCTTCTTTACCACTAAATTTGTCCGACACTTTTCTCGGACACTATTATACATGTAACCTCCAAACTTGGCATGATTGTACCTCCATATTAGGAGTTAGACCGTTTTATACAGAGGAATGAAGATGTTTAAAATTATGGAAATTGGGGGCATTTGAAATTTTAAATCTTGCATTTCTTCAAATGTATCATAGATAGAGTTGTCATTCCAACTTCTACTTATTTACCAGTGCGCATCTAATGAATTTAAAACAAACGTTGTAGACATTTAAATTATGAAAACTAGCAGCACTTGAAATTTTAAAACTTGAATATCTTCAAAACTTTTACAGAGATGCCATTTCAACTTCTACTAGGGAGTTGTTGACCATTGCGCATGTAATGAATCTAAAACAAAAGTTGTAGCAATTTAAATTATGATAATTAACAGTATTAAAAAATTTCAATCTTGAATATCTTCAACACTATGATAGACAGAAATGGCATTCCAACTTCTACTGGGGGTTTGTTGACGATTGCGCACCTAATGAATCAAAAAAAAGTTGCAGCAATTAAAAATATGCTAAATATCACCATTAGAAAATTTAAATATTGAATAACTTCAAAGCTATAATAGATAGAGATGCCATACTACTGTATTGTCGTGAAAGTGCGAGAAAACCGGTTCCTTAGAGATACAATGTAACCATGGAAAAGTTGTACATTGCCATACCAATATGTTTTGAAGACACACACACTGATTTGCTATGCAGCAAATCATCTTTCCCAGTTGAGTTTGTGTTTTTAGATTCACCACGATGTGCCTGCGGAAAATCAGCTGGATGTGTCATCAATTTTTTGACTGAATACATTAAATACATCACATTATGTAGATAAATTTAGGACATTCTAGGGCATATAAATTGTAAACAAAAATATTCTTTTTTTTTTTTCTGTGATGCGAACTTATCGCTAGATTGAAATGTAAAGTTGTTTGACAGTGTACAGAAGTTTATCTTAAAACAGATTCAGAACAGTTAAATTATCGCCCTAACTTTTTCCCAACTTTATTGTTTTTAATCTTATGTTTCGAACGAGCGAGACTCGAACTTGCAACCTTTGACACCAATCGTTTAGCTGAAATGGGAAACGCACATATCCACTCAACCTAATCTCATGGGGTTTTTTTGCTTTTTTTGTTTTTGTTTTTGTTTTGTTTTGTTTTGTTTTTGTTTTTTTTTTTGTTTTTTTTTGTTTTTTGTTTTTGTTTTTGTTTTTGTTTTTTGTTTTTAGTTCTTATATGCCGTACTACTGTATTGTCGTGAAAGTGCGAGAAAACCGATTTCCTAGAGATACAATGTAACCATGGGACCATGTAGAAGCATTTAAAAGCTTCACATCTGGATTCCCGATACACATTTCATATGACAGCATGGTTCAAATTAACCGCTTGCCTGGAGTCCGGGCGAGGCCAAAAGCAGTCGGGCAAGTTCATTTTAAAGTATGATTTCCCGTTGGACAAGTAGAAATTTACAGTTAACTGATAAAGAAGAGACAATTCATTTATTGGAGGATCTAAAGCTGCAGAAGTTTCCCTTATGGTACGCACTTTTGGTAAACAATTCAAGAGCGCAGGTGGGGCTTTAGTATGGAGCTATTCTAGTAAGACCCCCAACAGAAGATGAACTTAGAGATAAAATTGCTTCAATTTTAACCCTTAAAGCGCTGATTTAAGATAGAATCACCAACTTTCGTCGGGGCACTTTGGGCAATGCACGCAAAGTGCCCGAGGAAAGATGTTGTTTATGTTTAAACTGAAGGGAAGCAATAAGAGCTTAATTCATTGGAACATACGAGACGCCTTATAGTATCTTACATTTGAAAGACACTTTGGCTGATGGGGATCACCAAAAGTGAAAGGCCCGCACGCCAAGTTAACCCAGCACACATGGTCATGGGAGGAACCGGTTAGTCGTTTTCCTTGATGCCCTTAGTTTCCAGATTATGCCTAGAAAAGCTCCTAAATTAGGACACATTAACCCAATTGGTCTCGATTTAAACTCAATTGTGTTATGAAAGTGCCAAATATAACAGTATTTATTGTAAGCAGACGCGTTTGAAAGAAGGCAGACCAATCGAGTGGCAAAGTGTTAAAGTAAAGTCTGGCGCACGGTCCAGGGAGATAATTATACTTGTCTGTGTTGTCTTGACGCAACAATTCCAAGCTGGGCTTATCTTCACAAGCAGCTAACTCGCACACGGCATAGGTCAGAGCAGAAAGTAAATATACCCAAATATAAAGGATGCATCAAAAGGCATTTCCATTGCCAAGAAAAAAGAAAACACCTGTTATAACAGCGACGCAGGTTGTACTGGATGCTTCTGCACCGGGTTTTGCAGTGGCCTAGCATGGCTATAAGGAGTGCTTTTGACCTAGTTTGTGACGTATACACAAAGTAGTTCGTGAGTTTATGTGCCTCACCGGGAGTAGCATCTCAGTGTTGAGAAATATTCACAAAAGATTGGTGGTATATTGCAACCATTATCTACGTGGTCCCGTCTCTACCTATGCCAGTGATCCGTATTGTATATATTAAACCCCCACTTCTATCTTTTGAAACCAAGTCACCAATCCCTTGAGTGCTCTTATTAGAAAGATTCTACCGTAAACGATTAAGTTGCAGGCAAATAATACCGGGCGAGGTTCAGATGACAGAAAGGCGGTAAAATATGAACAGCCTACT